>JAPYZP010003929.1:0-10866 GCA_030522985.1 Torymus sinensis
CATACAAAATTGGTCTCAAATAATAGCCCAAAAGTTGTACACAATCAAATAAAATCCCTTCTCGATCTCTCCATCTCCCTAATCACCCTTAAATCTCTACATCGACCATCCTGCGCGACGTCAAATGCACAGTCGCCTTCATCTTTCCACCCTCTGCGTCTCCCTCCAGACACGCCGCGTTCACCCTAACACTTCCATCCCTCTCCCGCCTCACGAGGGTCTTCAGCGACGCCACAACGTCCAATCCGCTGACGCACTTGACACCTCTGAAGTTGAACAGTTCCCGGTAGCTGCCGTCGCGACTGACGAGGTAGACGTGGAAGGGAACCTGGTCGACGTTCTCGGCGCACCAGCTGTGCTCGTTGCACTCGCTCACCAGGAGCAGGAAACGACGCGCCTGATCGGCTAAGCTGTGGACGGACAACCAGCGACCAGCCGTGTAGTCCAGCTCGATGATGCTGGACGAGGGTTCACCGTGGACATCGAAACGCGAGCAGTTGACGTGCGATGGTTCGTAGCGGGATACGTGGCAGTAACCTGGGAGAATGCCGGTTATCAAGTGGCGATGTATGAATTTTAAGCGATAATTTATTAGTTGTGTGAGAATGAATTGTGAAATTTGCAATTATTGGTGCAGAAAGGCTGATTTAAGTAACATTTGCTTGGTTAAAGTGAATTGTAAAAAAAGTTTGACAAATATTACTAAGAGTTTTGTAAAAATTGTCATCCTGTCCTATATCCATCTTTTGCTATATTATTATGTTATCAATCCCTAGTACAGGAAATTAATTTATCTCCCCAGATTTTACTTTTCCAATTTTTTCTGGTTAAATATATAAGCAAATAAAATCTACGATAATGGTGATAATTTTTACTATATTTCAGAATGACAAATCTGCCTCTCATCTCCGGAACGAACTTCGATTACACCTATACATTCCGCAACCTACAGCAAAACAGCAAGTCAATACTCACTCATGTATCCGTGTTCGCTGGAGAAGGTCTGTCCCTCGATGTCCCTGGGCAAATCCATGAGCTCCTTGACCTGGCCGTACCTGGAGCTGATCAGCCTGAACTTCTCCGAGAGCAGGAAGTGTCCCATCGCGGGTGACTTGCTCCTCACCGGTACAAACGCCGCCACGTTGGCGTTCAAAAATTCGGCGGGTACGTAGGAGGGCACCGGTCCGTTGATCAAGAAACCGTCCTTATTGTGCGTCCTACCGCAGACCTTATCCTTGCACAGCCTCTTGTTCGCGTAGAAGACGTCGAAGGTGTCGTGGTACGGCACGAAGAAGAAGTCGTCGATCGACGTGGCCTCGTGCTTGTGCGGAATCTTAATCCTCGTCTCGGTGTGAGTGCACCTGTGCATGTTGACGGTGTAGAAGACGAACTGCTGCAGCTGATATACATCCTTGTCATCCTCTGGCTTGTCCAGCCAGGCGAACACCACTCGGTCCTCGAACATCAGCTTCAGCTGAAATTCACGGTCAATCTGACGCATACCCTCGACCTCGTAGTTGACCACGCATTTGCGTAATTGGTGCTCATTGTTCGTAGAGAAGCTCTCGAGGTAGAGCGTGCAGTTCATGTCGCGACGGGACTGGCTGACATCGCAGCCACCGAAGACCAAATTGTTGTCCTTCAGTGGCTGGTGGTCGAACACCATCTCCTGCTGTGGGAAATTCGTTGATCTTTCCAGAAAGTCCTCGTCCACCGCCAGTGTAAAGGCAGAGATACAGAGGAGGAAAAAGGTGGTTGGAGTCCAGCTGATCGGCGGCATTGTTGTTCGCTGTCTGCAATTATAGTGAAATTATGTTAAAATGTGGATTGTGGATAATGATGAAAGAAGTAATAAAAGTACTTGATTAGTAAAGGTACATTCTTCATCGTTTTTTAAATGTAAAATAGATTAATACTTAAAGAGTAATAATTCCATAAGTCTTGAATAACTATTTCAATTGCAATCACTTATGAGAAACTATTGAAATATACGTTTCTGACATATATTAAAATATTAATAGTAGCGAATTTCCGACTTATCAAGTGTATAAAATGTTTCCAACCAATACAAATTCTTCGAAATTCTTTGAGAAAGTAAAAATGTAGAGACTCTTACAGTGGTAGGTATTATCATCAGGTACTTACGGTTCTTAATTATTAAATTTCCTGATTAAATTTTTGATATTAACTGTCAATGGTTGTAATACTTAACGTATAAACGAAAATAAGTAGAATGAAGTTTTGAAATATCGGTATGACAAAATAATCAAGGCTGTAAATTGATCTTAACAAAATTCTTTCTTTTATAGTAATAATAAATTTTCCCAACAACTCATAAAAACATCTTTCTGCGTGACACCAAGTTTTAATAACGCACTGTATCACTTAAGATTAAGTCGATTTTTTAAAAGACAATCTTACCGTACACGTGATCATCGACGCGATATCTGCATCGCTCAAAAATCAATCAACTTTCGCCGCAATTCCACCTTACCTCTTCAATCACGTAAACTGCAATCGCACAACACCGCGACAACAATGTATCACGCACTCTCGCGTGATGATCCAGACGTACAAAAAAAGCAGACGCACTAGCCTTCTTTCTCTCTCCCTCTCTCTCTCTATCTATTTCTCTCTCTTTTTGTCCCAACGCAGACACTCTTCGCACACAACTAAAGGGGATACCGGCGGCGAGTTAAGTGCGCGAGACACAACGCCGCGTCGAAGTAGGGATGGGGCAGCGCGTTACAAAATTTTTATCTCGCGCTCGCGCGCTATCTCGTCTCGCGGGAAAACCGCGCGGGAGAAAAAACTGGGCACCGGCGCATGCACGTGGATGGAATGGCGAGCGTGTTTCACAATGCTCGCCTGGTCCATTAGCGCGTTAATGACCTATATTTAAGCGGTAGATAGACTGCGGTAATTATAGCGCGTAATTGCGCGCGCGGACAAAACAGTGGAATCGATCAGTCGATTGTTGCTGCTATTTTTGCAAGGATGTGTGTGTGTGTGTGTGTGTGTGTGTGTGTAAATAGCGACGAGGTGAAAGGAGAGAATATAATGTCGGGAAGGGGGAGGGGTAATAAAGTCTAATGAGCTTTAATGATCGAGGTTCCGTGTTTTATTTTTAAGCGTGATGCTTACTTGTAAACAAGAAGAAGAAATAGTAATATTCTAGAACTAAGAGGCGATAAGACTGAGCAGTTTTATTTAACGTTAATAGCGCGGAGGAAATGTGTGGAAATCGTCGAAGTTTCGATGAAGTGAACTAATTGTACGGGAAGCTTTAAGTCTAAAGATAAATGTATCGGACTTTTCTATTTCAGGCACTAAATCATACGTAAGAAACTTTTAACCGCTCATCTTATTATATTTCTAAAACAGCAAGCACATTATAACAGTTTATTTGAAAAAATGAATCGGGTAGGTGTGCCAGTTACTGTGCCCCTTAAGCAGACGACAAGTTTCAGTTACTGGACATTTGAATGCGTCCAAAAATCCAGTAATTGGTGAGAGCACAGTAACTGGCACCCTTACCCTAACATGTTGCTTATAATTGTTGATTCTAATTTAGATTCTGAGTACGTAACATCGTTTGAAAGGATTTAAAATTATCATCTTTAAATTATCGGAAACGCAAACGAGGTGTCAGAATTTCACAATCGAAACGGAAGTCAACGTGTCAATCAAAACGGAAACCTTCGCGTAGGCCTTTGACTAATTTATTTTTTTCTTTTTCAAATGAGTCCTCTAGAAATAATTTAATGTACACATTTCTAGATTAACACGTTTTTCATACTAAATTAAAAAAATATTAAAAAATTATATATAAGAAAAAGAGTCGAAGCCTATAAGCTAATACATATAAAGAGGAATGTTTTAACATCAATAAACTTTATTGCTGAAGTTACCTCCAATACCAATTTTAAAATTATTCTACTAACAAAACTCGATAATCAATAATGACTACTTTTTCGAAGACCAATCAAACTCTATGCACTTATTACTAAAAAAAAAATAATAATAATCATAACAAAGGTAAAATGCCCAATACACTTTTGGAGCTCATTTTTAAACGAACGATGATTTTAGAGCCGATAACGGAAATTATTTATATTAACTTAGGGCTAATTTTACTAATTTATGCAAAGAAAAAGACTCTTTTTTTAAAATAAGATTTTCTTTTATTAAGAAATTAAGTTCAAAGAAATATAAACAAGGCAGTAGTACTCGGACATCTTATGTCGAATTGAATTCGATACTCGGACATCGGTTTGACCCAGTACTCGGACATATGTTTTTAAATGTATCCGACTACTGCTTTATGCAAATTGAGTGGAATGTTAAGTTAAGATTTTGTGATGATTGTAAGGTCTGAATTAATTCAAGATCGATTTTACTACGTAACTAATATTATAATGAATACAAATGAACCATTTTTTTGATCAATTTTAAAAAATAATAGTGGTTTTTTTACTGCTGGACGAGTACTGGTGCCAATTTTCTAGTTATTGTACGAAAATGTATATCATTTTGTAATTGAAAAGAACACTTTTATTCATGAAACAAAAATTAATAACAAAAATAGTTTAAATTCCCAGAGCTAATAACATAATCAACTCCTTCTTTTTATCATAGATTCGACTTTCGAGGACTAATTTAAGTATTTTTGATAAGTTTGATATTTGGCTCTATACTTCCGTTGGTCTTTTCTGCAAAATCTAAGCTTTAATTAGTGTGTTTCAAGATATTAAATTTTATTATGATAAAAGTCGTAATTTTAATTCACTGATGATGCTGAAATTGAAAATGCTCCGGTATAAAATATTAAAATGTTTCTTTCATATTTTTTAGACACTTTACTAATGCTAATATAAAAGTCTAATTTTTAAAAAAAAAAGCTAATTTTTCACTGACAATAGAATATTATTTTGGGAGAGTTTCATTAATCTACTATAGATTTTAATAGCCTCTTGATCTTGAATCAACAAAAGGGGAGACTGGGGTAAAACCGATCTATTGACCGAATCTTTGTCCTTTTCTTAAATCTACACGTGGCTATTGTTGATATACCGATCGTATGTAGAATGATAATAGAAACATTCTTATGATTTATAATTTTTATTCCTAAACAAAAATTAAGAGTTTATTTATAAAATGATATACGTTAGTTTTAGGAAGATTTTCAACTATCAGGGGATATATGTTACCATTCATAACACCTACCTTCAATGACTTAATAACCAAATACTATACCAAAAATATCAGTGATTTTACGGAAAACACCTACGAAAGGAAGTATAAAGTCGTCTTGAGCCATGGATCTCTTGAGCCCAGCCACACCAATGCGACTTAATTGCACACTGTGAATGACAATCAACAATCGATCCTTCCATGATTGTATTCCTTGTTAGCAACAAGAAGGTCTTACTTGTCTTGACCGGTAGCAACCAGGATTCGGAGGACTATAAAAAATTAGATCAAACGGTACCATTCTGAAGTTGGCAAGTGGCTGCCACATGTCTGAAGCAAAGGTCATCATTCCTGTTGGCAACACTCCAGTAATTATGTCGTTAGTAAAGCGTACGTCATACGATAATATTCGTTCTCATTTGAAATGAACATTTCACCCCAAAAATTAATTTTTTATATTAACTATTGTACCAAATGTATTTTAGCCATGTTTCACTCAAACTTTCATCAATCAACAAGCTCACGTTGTATTATATCATACTTTCAATATTTAGCTTTCATAAAGCTTATCGAATCCGGCACATGCAAACGGCACCGCAATCTCTGGAAACGACATATATAAGTTGAAGTATTATCTGCTCCTTGTCAGTTTGAGTTTCTCTGCTAGTGAGACTCATATTCATTAATGATGTGGCTATCTTGCGCTTTCGATTTATAATTTTACATAGACATTCTCTAATACTATTAACAGTCTATTCACTTACAAAATATGTCACTCTTCACAATTATCCTAGTGGCCAATCTATCTATCTCTCTTCTGGCATTCGACGCAGCTGAAGCCAAAGTTACAACTATAGTTATAGATATATCGCAGAAGCTTAAAAATTCTTTTCTAAGAATGCACTAGCATTCGACGCCCATTCATTTGAAAATAACACTTTTTTGTATACTGAGCGCGACATCAGACATAACGTAACTGAGAGGAACTGCACAGTTATGCACTTAACTTTGCACTAGTGATTGGAAGTTATGTGCGTTTGTGTCTTGTTGGTAAAGACAAGGCTGTAATATCATGGATCGAAACTAATCCTTCGAAATTCTCGGAATTGCCAAGGAAACTTCGATTTACAATACTCAAAATGTCAACTGTTAGAAGCAAAGATTGACCTAGCCTGATGGACTCTTTCTTTATCGATAATATAAGGATCATAAACGAATGAGAATACCTTCGATATTTTTTCATTGCGCCTCTTTTAGCATTTTTACGACCATCCAGAGACTGAACTGTAGAAAAAGATTATTAACGAAGAAGACACAATATTATTTGACAAGCATTTGTAATAATACAAAATATTTGATTAAGCACACGGTAGTAACGGACAGTTGAGCAGAGGGTTTTATAGCATTCTACAATAGCAACTTGTACTCGCACTCTAACGGTCGTTTAGCCTATGTCGAAACAGACGGTAAGTGAGGAATGAATAGCAGCGCACCTTTCGTTCGAAGTTTAATATTGTTTTTATTAAGAAGCATGCTTTTACAAGAAACATTACCAACTTCAAGAATCCAAGTGATATGACCCCATTTGTATCTTCCTCAAACAGTGATGGCTTGAGCATGTGTTACGTCAAGGATGTCGAAGGGCCCAAGCCAATCAGCATCACATGCATTCAATACGACAGCAAAACCTTCGAAGTAAAGCTTCACTCAAACTTTACCTTCGATTACCGACCAACAACAGACATGGCCGTCCTACAAAATCGTCCTGATGACTACCTGTTGATGCTACCCGAGTAAAGGCTAATGAATGGGACCATCAGTGATATCAAACATGAGAGGAAAACAAATGGTAGCATCAACTTGATTTTTTTTTAAATTGTTTGTGACCATCACAAAGTTTTTTGACGAAAGAAGCAATCGTATTAACAGAAAGAACTTTAGCTAAAGAGTTCGAAAGAAGCATGATATCATTAATGGTAAATATATGTTGTTGGAATTAATTGAAACTACTCTAAAAAATAAAAATACTCTTTGCAACCTTCAACAGCATGAAATCTATATAAATTTTGCGCCTCTATTACTACGTGAGTTATTATGCATAGCCTACTACAACCGTCAAAACCTATCTATAACATGAAAAACGTAAAAAATGATCATTTTCTTGATATGTATTAAAGCATAATATTATGATTGATAGCAATTTTTATAATTTATTGTAATCTATTATTATCTTTTACACTCAAACGTATCTCTTGGAATTCCCAGATTGTATTTTATTTTGCATGTGTAATCATATTATCGTAAACATATTTAAGTAGATGTCACATTCCTCTTTTTACTGTACTTCAACCCTAATATCTGCTGAACAACATTGAAAAATCTATATTGATTTAGATAGAAAAAGAAAAATGATAAAGATTTTCTAAAATCAACAGCGGAATTTTTAATAAACATATTTTATATTTGAACTTTAAACTATAAATATAGAAAAGATACATTAATTTGGAGAAAGCTATATGTCCCAATAAATTGGCAGGGGTTTTTTATAAACCTTTTAATTGGTACGTTTGTAAACGAAAAGATGTATAAAATATAATACTTAAAACAAAATATATATTTTTTTCTTAATACTTTCGTTGTACATTTAGCTGTCAGGTTTTCGTTCGTTCCTGGAAGATCTTGCCTGTTTCTCTATTTAATAAATTCATTAAATTTTCTTCATATGCCTGCGAGTAGGATACTCGGACGCCTGCACATATACTGTCGGATGCACACGCTTGTGGTGCCGGCTGGGTAAATTTTACAAGTCGCTTATACTCAAAACTACTGGGAAGAGGTTTGAGAAAGTTTGAGGTCCACTTAATTCGAAAATAAAAGACGTTGTAGTAGACCAAGATTTCGGCCTCATTTGGTCGATGCAAGACAGCTTTGTTCCTCGTCTCATCCAAAAGACTGCAGCGTCGAATGCAGTGTGGAGCAGAGAATTTTTTTGTAAGTGTTATGTACTTCTCTAGTGAACGGTCAGGAAGGTGTAGGCAACCGAGGCCCAATGATGCAAGGGCGATCTCCCTTCCAAGCGTTACAATTAGGTCATTCGGGGGAAACCCGCTTATCATTTTTTTAACAAAATAGAGTAGATATTATATTGCCCATATCTCAAGAAAAGGAGCTGAACAAAAAATTAATAAATTTTATATTAAATGTTTTTTTAATTAATAGTTTGTTTTGTTTTCCCCTATATTCTTCATTTCTTTTTATGTGTATTTTAAAAAATTCGAGATATAAAAAAACTGAAATAAAATTTATAACATAATAAAACATTTAACACTCCCAGTACTGCTGATGTGCCGCCTTTGTCCAACGTTCGATTATAAATTCCAATTAAACCATTATGACTCATATTTAATTCAACTAGTGGTCGAGGTTTACGCGTGACCCGCACGTTCCGTCATTTGTGATAAAAATAAATGGTCTATTTGTGCAATAATAAAATATAAAATAATAACAATAATAAAATAAAAATAATTGAAAGAAACAATGCCCAAAATACGTATAGCAGGTAGAAACTATACTTAGATTAGTTTATTATATTTTAAGAAATATATCTTAGTGTTACAAAGTACATTTCTATAACTATATAATATCCTTGAATAAAATGTGTATTACATTAGTGATAAAAAGAGTGTTACGAATGAAACTGAAGTTTTCATAACCTGAAAATACAAACACACAATAATATAAATAAATAAAATTGATTTTATATTTCTAAGCTTACAATTCCAAAAGTTTCCATCGATAAAATCGCTATTTTTCCTACGGTGACAAAACAGGGGCGTGATGATCGCATCATGATGATAATAATTTCTTTTTGAACAGAAACAGGTGCCTCGTACCAGTAGCTAAAATAACTGGTTTGGTATAAATTTTAATTTTTTACGTAATGACTATTTTTTAAATTTTATTATGTGTGATCTAATTTGTGTCTTAATTCTTATGTATTTTAAAAAAGTTATCATTCAATTAAAAGTTCTTCATTATTTTTACTATTATAATAAGTCCCAAACAAAATTTTAAATTTCAATCGTTTCCTGCAGTAGAATTCATATTTAAATTAATAGGTACTTGTTACAACTTTGAACTACTTAATGTTCCATTTATATTAATATTTATAAACGTGCCAGTACTGTTTTTCACGATGCTCATATCTTCTTCTTTTATTTGTATTCTCTGTATGTATTCCACTGGTAGTTGAAATATATTAGTAATATAGAAAAAATTAAATATGCTTACGCAGATTCAAGTACTTCTTCACTACTATTTATTATTTGTTGACCAAACGCATAAAAGACAAATGCATACACCAACATCCAAAAATATGCTATAATTGATCGTGACAGATTAAACAGATCATCGCAAAAATGGAATAGCTAAAATAATTATAATATAAATGTTTTTTATTCTCATTGTTTTTTAATATACATGACATTAAATGTATTCCATAATATGTAATTATTAACAATTTGTCTACATTTGTTACTTACATTAATAAATACATACTTACAAAAATAATACCCAAAGCATATCCAACAATGATCATAGATTGAATTATCAAATTGAATGTGCTAAATACATTATCAATTAAAGAACAACACCTAAAAAAGAAATCATGTACATAAATCAATCAAAATCATTCTATATTTATTATTTTCAAACCTTATACAGTTATTGTGTAAAGTTACAGCTTTCGTTAAGTATTTTAAAATAACAATATTGTTATAATCTGATAGTTTTATATTTTCTGTAGCATTGAGTATTCTATGGCTGAAAAATATATTATACGTATTTATACGATTCGTATGCATTTTCGCATGTGCTATTATGCGTAATCATATAAAAGTCGCCATGATTTATAATGTGAAAATTTTTAGTAGGGATGATAATTTTACCATGTGACAGCAAATAATCCAGAAACATGCTTAACTGCAAATACAAAAGTCCCATCGATACCACAAGTCAAAAAGCAACTAGGAGCATATGCCAAAGCAGCATACAGATTCACCAAATAATGATAACGAATTTGATCAAAAAATATGTAATCAGCATAAAAAGGTATCCATAAAGGACGCGTTATATTTTCCAAAGGAAATATTGTGTCCAATACATAAGGTGTGAATGGCGCAAATGAATATATTATCCATCCACAAACTACATATACTAAAAATTATAGTATAATTATTTTTAATAATTAATTTTAAAAACAGTTTTATCTCAATATTGATCGGGTACTCAATTGAATTAAAATTAAATGAATAGCAGTTTAAATAATTCTGTCAGTTAAAATTAAATAAATTTAATCAAAGTTATGATCAAATAATAATAAATTATTATGCATAAATGATTATTTAACATTTCACTAATATCTACTAGTTACCTGCGTAAAATTTGTTTATTTTTCTAGCTTGTTCATTATATTTATGTAAAATTTCAAGTTCAAGAAGATCAGTGATTTTTTTATTATTATCCTCCAACTGAGCGAATATTGATCTGACCTACCGTTATAAAATGATTTATAATATTTATACCTTTATTGAATATATCACTAATTGGTATTTAAAGTAACATAACTTACAAGTTTTGAGTGAAAGTATGCCAACATATATTTTAGTGCAGCAC
>JAPYZP010003930.1:0-11438 GCA_030522985.1 Torymus sinensis
AATGAATTATGATGCTGTAGCGGATGCAGCACGCTTTTATTGAGTTAATATGATGAAGCGTTTTAATTTATCGACAAACGATTAAACACTGATGGAAATCATAAAACAATTAAGAAACGAAGTATTTGTACTTTTATTATAATTGTGGCATTAAAAATGTTAAAACGACCGTAATTAAATAACGCGTTCTATGTACATATGATGGAAAAAGGCGTTGCAAAGTTTTTATTCGTGCAACTCATTACTATAATGACTGTTTTAAGTGTTATGTTTACGCGGCAAAAAAGGCGCTAAAGTTTACGCACAAAAGTATTCATTTCGTTTTATCGTCGTTTGGCTTTAATTATTTTCCAAGCTACAAAAAGCCATGAGCACCACAAAGAGGAGATAAATTTCGTCTCGAGTTTTTCGCTTTAAAAATTACGATTACAAAACCGAACTTTCGTTTCCAGTGACTTTCATAATTCCCCAATCATACCAACGAATACTCATCGTCCCTTTAAGAAAACAAAACCTCCGCTTTGGACAACTCGTCGGCTCCCTTCCGCGAAAAACGAGGTCAGCGCACTCTTATATATAATTGCTCTCGCGGAAAAACGAGTCGGACCGAGATCAATCCAAGGCGGAATCGCTTACATGCAGCCAGGCGATCGCTATTATATATATATAGTTAGAGCTGGCGCGCATCCAGCCGCAGGTCTGCTGTATAAAAACGAGATCAGCGCATCGCGGAAAAAGTGAGCTCGGCTCCGAGGCTCCTTATCCGTGTTCCTCCGGTTTTGTCGGTTACGTAAGCCGCGCGGCGGTCCGAGAGCGAGCGACAACGCCGCGATACAGCTCGGCCGAGCTCACTTTCCCTTCCTTTACGAGCGTAAAGAGCCGCGACTGCACGCCAGGCCATTAGCGCGGCGCGCGTGTATAAGCCTCCCCCCGTGCGCGCTTGTTTACGTCTCTTGTGCAAAGGAGAGCATTTTCGTGCGCGGAAACTTGCCGATCGAGAGTGAGAAAGGCCCCGCCTTAGCATACTCCCGAGCATTTTCTCCCTGCACTCTACAGTCTGCGCTGTGGAATATTTCCAAGTGCAAACGTGTGTGTGTGTGTATGCTTTTATTTGCATTTAAGCAGTGCGGTGCGCGCCATACGTGTCAGTCGTTACTTTCTTTTCAGCTCTAATCGCCTAATTGGCGAATCGAATTAGCGGCCGGGCGCATTGTGTGCTTGTGCATTATTAAAAAACAGAGAGGGGAAAAGCACTTTGTCGTCGAAAAAAGGCCGCCTCTTAATCATAATCGATGCAATTGCTCGGAGAAATTGTATGCAAGCGGCGCACATAGGTAGAGGGAGATTTATGCACGTACGATGTTTCACGTAAGCGAATTTCGCGGGAAATTGGACTTGCCTAAGCCCAATTGGAAGCCGGGCTCTGCTGGTCAATTACGCCGCGCTGCCCGGAGATTGCTCCCGCGAATTTTCCACGGCGAGAGACGCGATTAGGCCGGCGTGCAGCTTGTTTTCCCGAAAAATTTCTATACGCGAGAGAGCTGTCGCAACGCCGGTAATAAGCTTTCTCGGACAAAATCGACGCAAATTTCAGAAAGGCTGTGCACCGATTGCAAACTTGAGGCTCGTTATATTCAACGCCATAGTGCTTTCAGTGGTTGCGTTATTAAAATCCATTTCTTTTGTCAGCCGGATAAGCCGTGTAAGTTCTCGTGACCCTTTTATTTACGGCCGTGCGCAAGCTATACCTGAAGAATATGCTCAATTGTTCTCCGAACGTTTTCCTGCGGCAGAGTGTGTGTGTACATCTTTCTCAGACATTCGAACAATCACTATTTTCAAAAGAAACGTTGATGCGCGCTGAATTGTCCACGGGGTAGACAGATTGTTTGCTTTATTACTGTAGGTTCAAAAGAATTGCGTACGGCAGAGCAGTTGGTTTCTGAGAAGCGAAGGTATATACTGCGGGACTTACATAAATAACCTGATAAAGTAGGTAATGCTATGAAATTAAGTGAGTGTGTAATTTGAACCGATTGATTACGTGCTTTCCACTTGTACTAAACAAACCTGACGGTTAATTATGTAGGAATATACAGTATAAATTGATTATTAGAAACATATGTTCATAAATTTATACACACATGATTTTTTCCATTCAGTAGATCACGATGAATAAACAAAATATTTATCGGTCTGTTTTAATCAATAAATAACTTTTAAATAAGTTTACAGACATCAAATAAGTAGTAATAGTTGTCTGTCGGCAACCGTCTGTTACTACTGATTTTACTATATTGGCAAAGCAATATTTTTGAATAAACTATATATAGGAAAAACATTACTTTATCAGCTTAGTGTTAAACGTGTTTAACTTGAACAGTAAAAATTAAACTTGTTGGCAGAGAATATATGGGACTTTCTAGAAAATAAAGGCTGTAGAAAAGAAATACTGTTGATTTCACTCTATAATATTTAGATCTAAAACAATTCGGTCTTATACTATTACAATTTAATTGTGCAATTAGAGTTCAGCAACGAAAGTTCATTAATTATAGCTTTCCTATCAGTAGAGCCGTGTTGCAATAACTCAAAATTTCCTTTTTTTCCAGAACTTGGCTTTTTAGAAAATAAATTCTCTATGAAACATTGAACTTTCTCTTTATAAACAGCATGAACTTGGATATATTTATGCACACCATACAACCATTTTTACTCGAAACAATGAATTCTACACATTGAAATGTCGTAAATTTGGTATTTTTACAAATAATTACTAATGTGTTCTTATTCAATTGCATTTACGTTCCTTATTTTCCACAAGTGTCGAATAAATGATCTTATTTCCGAATCGCAAGCCCCATTAATTTCCCATGGGGAAAAATCCCTCCCCCGCAGTTGCAATCGCAGGTAGTTGGGCCGTGTGCATTATATCGATCGCACTCGCGTTTTCACTCCCTGCAGCTGCCGCCGAGCCGGTCGTCGTCCATCTCGAAGGATCTATACCCAAGCTGCGCTCGTGTGCGTTATCGGGCAGGCCAGCTCGCGCTCTCCTTCCCCTCCCCCCGCAGATCACTCTTACTCCCGCGCGCGTGTGAGCTACTTTCATATTTTCACCCGTCTGGCGCAGCGGGAGAAAGTTCTCTCCTCTCGCAGGACGCGTGAAACTTGACGAGCGCTAAGACAATGCGCGAGATTACGGGAGATTCGCGCTCGCGAGCCCGATGACATATACACGTTATAATACCCACGTCTCGATCTGCCCGGGCGACGCGAGGAGAAAATCCACCGAGCTATACTCCGAGCTGCTGGCAATTTCTCTGCTTCTTGCGCAGGAGCAAATTGCCGTTCGCCGTTCGAAGAAAGTCGCTGCGTCTGCATATATACGAGTTTATAGCTCTGCGTACTCAAGCCGCCTTCATTTTTTAACTACATTTATATATCACGCCGATCACTTGCGCTCGTGGCCAATTGTATGTATATTTTTGGCTGCGCACCCGCACACGATGCAAATTTACAATATGTGCTCGCCGCATTTGTCGGCCGGCTTATCGATCGCCCAGTTCGGGCTCGAAAATTCTCGAGAGCTGATTTATCAACGTCCACACGATAAACGTCGCCGTTCGTTGCTTTACGGCCGCGCAAATTTCGATAATATTTTTTTTTTTACGGGGAAACTGGTTTAAAATGCCCGCCCGTGCGCCGGGGTTTGGAAATTTCGAGAATAATTTACGAGGGCTTTATAAAGTATTTCGCGCTCGCGCAGGTGCAGTGAAAATGGCGATTTATCGTTTACGGGCTGTTTTGAAAGTTTAACGGCATATTTTTGTCACTTTTTCGACAGTAAACGCTGGCCTCATGCCTGTTTATTAAATGTAACTGAATTTCGGCAAACACTTATGCTTTGAAGATCTGAAAGCATATTAATTGCAAATGTAACCTGATGCGGAATTACTTCGAGAATATCAACTTTTTCGTGTCTCAACGAACGGTTTTCTCTCATCACTTCCCCTGTCGAATGCAAGAGGAAAAACAGCGGCAGTGCCGCTCGTTAGCCGTGACTTTGATCCATCAGCGGAGGCCGTGTCGAAGTGAAAAAGCCGAGGAAACAACGCCCGGCGTATATATAAGTGTTGTAGACCGACAGCCCGTGACGCGTATATATGCGCGAGCGAGCGCGGGGAGTGAAAAGCACGAAATGTAAATGCACAGCCGACGGCGGCAGACGGCAAGAAGAAAAGGCTTTGAAGAAGAAGGCGAGGAACGCGGGATGAATGTAAAGAGCTTTGGAAGCTTGTCGAGAGGGATTTACATTTCGTTGGGTGTTCCTCGGCAGTTGTAATAAAGTACCGGACACAGATTGTTTCTTTTTTTTTTTTTATAAAAAATAAATGATAATACCTTTGATGAAGTTTAATTGAAAGAAAAAAAGATATACTTTAAATTTGATATATCTTGAAGATAAATCTCCGAGGGCAATAAAAGGGAGTGAAAATTGATTAAACGACGTTTCACGCGCTCACCGATCGTATAATACCCACTCGCACCCCGTGAAATTCGCATTACATAAAAGCCCGCAGCCCGCGAGTTGCGATGAAAAGCGTCATGGCCATCGCCCACGTTGCTCATCGAGTAATCTCTTCTTATTTCAGCTGGCCGAGGCAGCGGAGCATCCCCCGAAAGGAACAAAAAAACAAAGCAAAAAGACACTCACCGTTCGGGCAGACGAGTAGAACGAGTAGGAGGCCAGCGGCGGTGGCGGCTGCTCGTGCGGCCAACATCTTCTCGACTTGTTGCGTGCGTGCGTGCGTTATAACTTGCTGTGTATGCTCCGCTGTAGTTTGGGCACGCGTGGGCGCACGTCTCTCTTTCTCTCTTTCTCTCTCTCGCGCGCGCGTATGTGTGTGTGTGTGTATTATCCTCGGCGCGCCGTCGCTCGGGTGCGTCTGCGGGCTCGGCTCTCTCCTCTCGACTCCTACCTCTTTATACTCCTCTATCGTACAACAACCACTCTCTCTGTCTCTCTCTCTCTCTCTTTCTCTCTCTCTTTCGAGGGGGAACGCTGTTGCTGCTGCTGCTGCCGTGCTGGGTGTATCGCTGCCGCTCGCTTGCTCGGACGCTCGGCAACTGAGTGCGGCCCCGGTGCGCGCTGCTGCTACTCGCCGACAATGCTTCGGCCGCACGTATTACCTCCCCTCGCGCACGGATGCGCGCGATGACGGACGCGCAAGCGCGCGAGAAATCGGTAATGAGTGAGAGAGAGAAAGGGAGAGTGAAATGCCCCACTCTCGCTCTTGTTGCCGGCGTTCAGGTCTCCCGGGGATCTCGACGCGAGGACGAACGCAGCCCGCGAGATGTGGAGTGCGTGGCATATGGACGGCGACGATTTTCAGCGCCGTCGCGAGGGAGATTTTTTCAGGAGCGCAGGAAATTTCACGTTTTCGCGCGACGCGGCAATTGAGATTGATTGAGACGAGAGCGGGGACGGGAATTAAAATCTCGGGAAATTTTTCCAAGTGACATGGTTAATTTTGAAAAAACAAACGTCAAATGAGATTCTCGAACAATTTAAATACACGTTCTATATAGTTATTGAAACGTAATCATTATATTTCACATTTTAAGAGATAACCGCCTACCTCTGCTGCATAAAATACGTCAATTTTGTTGAAACTTTATGAGGGCCATAAATCATAACCGTATACTAAATTTAGAATTTCAAAATATTCTATTTTCCCGTATGCAAAGCCGCAGAATGCCTTAGCGAATGTAAAAATTTACCAAAGCGCACTGCGCCACGCATCTTATTATCTCGGCCGAAGATATCTCATTATTTTTACGCCTAGTTTATCTCTCTAAGAAAGTACACGTGGCATAAGTCATGATCCGAGCGATCCACATAGTCTCCCCGAAGATTCCTCACACTCGACTCCCTCGTTAATCAGTCGTCGGTCCGCTTGTCTTCCAAGGGCGTGAAAATTGCTATCATTTCTCACACGCTGCGCGCAGGCCCTTTTTCTTCTCTACCTATACGGGAAATTATGAAAATTGCATTTTGAAAGCCTCCGGGACAAAGTTAAGACGATCGGCCGGCATTTTTAGAAAAGAGTACATATGCGTGCGCCTCTGCGGGAGCGTCACGCGATGCGCCGCGGTATGTTTACGGGCCTGCCTTGAGCGAATGCCTGATCCTTGGCCTTGAGCCTCGTTAATTGCGAAGGGTGGAGCGTGAAAAAGTAAGTAATGCCGAGTTATACGGCAGAGTGTCAGGGGTTCTGCAAATGGTACTCTCAACTTTTTCACTGTGTTTATTATAGAATATCGTAAATCCGGAGGTTTAATAAGGATGAGGCTATACGTGCATTGTCTTATATATTTAAATTATTTAATTATTCTATAAATATTTATATACCACTATATATTTACAACCGAGATATTTCACATATATTTATTTGAATTCCTCTTATTGCATGTGCCAAGTACAATAATCGTAAACAAGAGGAATCTTATTAATTAAGGAAGATTGTACAAATAACTTCCACATATATTAAACTCGAGCGGACAATTATGCATTTCCTCCCTTATCACATACTTATCCGCTGCCTCCGATCGGCAATTAGCCCTAGGCACCTACAAATCACGCGCGGGTAATATAAACACAATTCCCCCTGAACAATAATCACAAGGCACACATTCTATCTGGTTACCATAAAAACAAACAATTCAATTATTTTAATCAACGAGCGGCGGGCACCAATCAAATATTTCACATTCATTACGGCGACAGGAAAAGAGAGAGAGAGAGAGGGGAAACGAGTTATTCCGACTGCTGCGTTATTTCGAAACGAAAATAAAGCGGTATTACCGCGCTGAGCAGCAAACAACAAACCGCGCGGCCTACACGAAATTTATCTCCCTGAGATGTATCCGTAGCCCATTAAAGCCTATATAAAAAGGCGGTTAATTACGACGGTAGGCACAGCTATGAAACTATTAATAACTCACGCCTCGATAGCTGATTCCCCGGCAGCGAAAGAAAAAGAAAGGCGGCATACGCGCAAATGGAAGCGCTGCAGCTACTCGGCTTCCCGAGAGCAATCTCAACTCGGGCCCTAAACCTTCCTTAATTGCCCTCGAGCATAAAGCGCGCCTTATATTCCTCTCGTATCGCGCACTGCGCGGCCATGTTCACAGGTACCCGCGGCGACATACGCGCGCGATTAATTATATCAACGAAAGCTGGCGTATAATCGGTGGCGCGCGATCTCCAGCTGGCGCGTTTCACCGCCTGCGCCGGTTATCAGTTCTCTCGCGTGCGGGAAAATCGAGAAAGTGCAGCAGCCGCCTGCTGCGCAAGTGCAAGTGCACGGCGAATTAAATACGCAAACTCGCGCTCGTGTATATACTTAAGGAGAGATGCTTATGGCGCGTAAGTACGAGCGAGGCACACATGCATGCCGGAGCGTCACGGCGCAGCGCGCGGCTCTCTTCCTCCCGGTCGCCTCCGGAATATAATTGCACGCTCTTTATTACCCACCTACCCACTGACACCGTCAGCGAGCCGCTCTCTGCGCTACTGCTGTGAGCCGCTTTCGAGGAGATTCGCGCGACACGCGAAATCGCACTTTTCTTTTTTCCTTTCGATGTATGTACTTATATTCGTTTTGATTGAACGATTTGAGAAAAGGCTGAATACAAAAATTTCGCCACTTATTTTTGGGTTTATATGTGTGTGGATATAGTTTACGGCGCGTTTCTCCTTGTGTTATTGTTCTGTAATGAAGAAGGCAATTATATCGTTGCGTTTACAATCGAGTATAAAAGCAGCTAGCCCAGGTACTGCGTGTATATATAATTTACTCGGAATCGTTTCGGAGAAGGTGCCCAGGAGAAATTGAGCCGAGGTACGGCCGGAGATTGTATTTATGGTAATAAAACGGAAGTGATTTTGAAATGTAGATGTAGATCAGACAAGCTCTGTTTTGAATTCATATCGATTCGATGTCGAGATCGGCATTTTTCGGCTTCTTAGTGATGTTGTTTGTCATTTTTTATCCCATGGGTGTCAGTCAACTTCGGTTTGGCTTGAGACAATGGTGAAAAGTAGTTTTAATCTCAAAGTTGAAAGTTTTCCCTGTGACTATATTCTATGCCGTGACTCCTCTGAAAGTGATCAATTATTTAACGCATAAAATTTTATTTTATTTAATTATAATTTCACTTTTAAATTGAAACAATTATCCGAGCTATGAGAGTAGGTTTATAGGATTTAGTAAACGGTAGAAGTAGTAAGGGTTGTCAGATTACACTGTCGTATGTGCCAGATATTATAGTGACCAGCGATATACATTAATCTTGTATAGTAAGGTGAAAAACGATCAAGATTATTTTCTTTTCGTGATAAGATGAGAACAAGAAGAATTTATTTTGTAATCTGAAAAATAAATGTACTCATACATCTGTTGGAACAAGATTCAGAATTATTTTTAATGTCAGTAAATTAAATTCATGAATAAGACTGATTCAGCTATCGGAATATATATAGATAAAATGTTTGAACGAAAAATCAGCATATATCACTATAATAAAGATAACTTTTAATCAATAAAAAGATTACAATCATTTGAAGACTAATTTATTGCGTATACCATATTATTTAACTGGATGTATTAGATCAAAATAAATGGCATTTTTTTCACAAAAATGCTTAGGCTTACTGTAATTTTAAAGTATAAATAATAATCTGAAAACTTGATTAAATACCCCCTGAAAAAGTTTTGAGAACCGACCAAACTGCAAATACTTTTAGAAATTGAACGCGGATAAAAATGTCAATTTTAATTTATATCTGGACTGGTTTTACTGCTTCGGAAACGTTTTCATCGTCACAATATACGTGCAATATACTCTCTATACATATATAACTTTAACGCGTTAACACCTCAATTTCGGCTTTCGCCGTATACAGATGCAATAAACCGGTTCTACCGTAAACTATACCTATTACTTATCCACAAAGCATGAAATTAAATTAGTTCGAGGCTACATCATTCCTAAATTTCCATAAATTCATAGCTCCCATTAAGGCGTTAATCAAAACACAATGAGCCCATGCAAAGATCCAGGCTGTTTCATTCCTCTCTTAACCGTCCGAATTACGCGTTTAATTTCTCTTTCTGCCGCGCGAGCAGGTGAAAGATGGAATACTTAATGCGCTCGAGAACCCGTTTTATGAAAGTAAACTCGCCTCGGCAAACTCATATCGTCCGTAAGGACCAAAAACGCCGCTTCTATCCAAATATTTACTCATGTTCATTCTTAAAAAAACACTCGCTGGACAATCGGTCCATTCAAAACATATTGTGTATGACTCAGCATCGCTATTTTTAAGAGAACCTCGTTTCTGACAGCCTCTAAATTATCGAAAGCTCTCGAACTGTCCTACGCATGCGCGCACCTCCCTCTGCGATTCTCCGGCACTTGATACAAAAAAGATACTTATGGATAGGTATTTCGAAAGCGCGTCGGAGAGGCGCGAATTCGTCACTCTCGGCTCGACAATGCTCGAGCGCGTCGGCGGGTCGTTCGCACAGCGCGGAATTCCAGGGGACGATGCTCACACGAGACAAGGAACGCGCCGGACGTGGGATTATGCGTTTCTTCACGTCCATTCTTCGGCGCGCATTATTACGTCGTCGGGAAAAATTGTGTGAGTTGTTTTTTCTGCGTCTCCGATCCTGCTACACTGGCTCCTCCTTTTTTCCCAACGAAAGCGGGAAGAGCGAGTCGGTACGTGTGTACGCGCCGATTGCGCAATAAGGGACATTAGCTCGGGAGAGTTTTCTAATTTTTAATTGCACGCGCGCGTGCGCACCTCCCCTCGTGGGGCTATTACGCGGCTTACGTAAGCGCAGGAATTTCGGAGGTGGCGGACTATAGGAGCCTCTCCCCGCATTAGACGGCAAGGAGTAGACGCCGAGAAAGTTTAGAGGCTTTTAATTCTCTCTTTCTTTCTTCCACGGGGCGATATATTTGCATATAGGTTGTATAACAAAAACGCGCCATTGAACGGCGCGGGTGTGGAATGCGGCTGGGCGGTGTTTTAGGCTTTTAAATCGATTACGGACCAAAGGAGTGAGGCTGTTATTGGGATACGGGATTAATTCCTTTGACTAACACGGCTCTTTTTATTATGGTGTACCATAATTAGGCCGATTGATTTTTCAAAAATTATTTACACATAATTATTGTACTAATTTTACCTATTATTTTATTTCTCTTTCTATTTTTCTAATTTCGAACTTACAAGCGCACAAAACAAATAATCGCTTTTTAATGATGCGGCTTGTGAATAGGCAGAAATGAATAGCATAAAAAATTGAAAGCGAAGAACAGGCCATTGTTGGAAATGAAATTATGGGAAAAACTACTGAAATTTCTCAAGACTGTCGTGAAAAATGGAGGGAAGATATGCGCGGCGGCGCAGTGATCGTCGAGCCGAGAAAGTTGCGAGGCATTCTAATTTTCACCTGTTAATACAAACTTTCATGCGATATGAAAGTTTATATATAGAATCCTAATATTTCATTTGAAAGACGCGAGAAAACGAAAAAGATTTTTAATCGGTAAGATTGCTCGCCGCAGCCGTGTCGGTATGTTACCGGTTCCCGCTCACCTTTAGGAAAAAACGATTAACTTGATGATCAGCGGTATAAGCCCGAATATCACAAATAAAATAGTTTTTAATCTAATATTTGAAATGAGAGAATTTTTCATGTGTTTATAATTATCGTTAGTATAAAGTTGTACGGATCTGCAAAGCCTCTTTCACTTTCAGATGCCTTCAGTCGCTTTTACCTGCTTAGTAATTCATTTCAACAGATTTCTCTGTAAAGTGTAAATAATTATAGATAACATTATTTTATATTACAAACACCCACTATACATTAAAAAAATAAGTAATTCTCTCTTCAATTCCAGACGACTAAAATATGCACATACAACTTCGGAAAAAAATAAGCAAAAGCCAATCCATGCTAACAAGTATACCATCGAGCCCCCAATGTATACCTCTCTCAGAGAGCCAATCTTGCCGAGACGACAATTCCCTCGCGTTATCCCCGCGTAATCCTCTCGGATCTGACAGTCGCGTTAATGGACAAGTGCGATATCAGCTCGGCTCAAGTGGCTTACACGCTGTTTGGAGACAAGACGCACGCAACCGTGAAATTAATGGTGTCATCGCGTTGATTGTGTTTGGATTTTTCGGCGTGCAAGGCGTGGTTTGATTTCATCGGTTCTGGCGGTTCCCTTTGGTAGCAGTTTTAATTATGGTTTCGAGATTGATAATTTTACGCAAATGAAGATTAATTGATGTTTGAATGAGTGTGCGTCTTTTTAAAGACTTTGTTCGCCATAATATAAGTACGTGATTTACG
>JAPYZP010003931.1:0-11362 GCA_030522985.1 Torymus sinensis
GATTTGGACTAAAAATTAAGTAGGCATTTTGACGATATAAGTAATAAATAATAATGTTATACTTTTTATATTAAAAATGAATAAATTTTTTTTTCAAAATCCGGTTGCATTGTAAAGTATAATTTTACTTCAAACAAAAAATATTGTGTCCAAAATTGGACAAAATTATTGCATAGCTCTTTGCAACTGATATTTAGTAAGAATTTTCCGCTACTCAATACGCCATACTACTTGATTCGATCTTACATAAGAAAAAACTTGAAAAATCTGAAAAACATTTCCAAAAACGCCTAAAAAACTTTCCTCAATTCGACCAGTCGCAGTCATTTCATCGCATTACCGAACACTCGCCGCATATCAACGTCATTTTACCCTATTACTGCGTGCGTGCGCCGCTGCGGTGCTCCGAAAGTCCGATGCGCGACACCCGCTGCGCTGCGCCGCTGCTTTGCTGCGTCTTCGCGAGCAAGCTTGTACTGCGGGTAGTTAATGGAGTCCCGAGTCCGTTTAACCTGCGGGCGATGTTGATCCGGTCGTCGTCGCGTCCGCTCGATTGACCGCCAACGCAGAGCCGCGAAACATCGCAGAATCAGCCGGGCCCCAGTCAACCGCTCGCAACACAAGCCCACCGCCAGACCAGTCGACACACTCGTTGAGTATCTCGCGTGCGTGAAAAATGCCGGCCAACAAAACGTGGAATCCCGAGCTGTGGAAGACGTGGGATAAGCAGGGGAAGGCCGAATTGTAAGTGTGATTTGGAGACGGAGAAGGTTTTCCGCGTACGCGTACCATCTTTTTTCGCTGTAGGGGAGAGAGAGAGTGGAAAGAGGAGAGAGCCATACCTATAGATTGTGTGTACACACAGTCGCGCGCGTTCAATGGAAGTCCAATTTTGCCGAGGTCGCGTTTTTCCGTCTGTGCGTCGTTGTGACCGTAGTAATGCAGATGCGCGCGCTCATACGCACGAGTGATTCCTTTACGTATATCTACCCGATGCTTTCTCAAAGCAATGTTTCGATCCTTATTACCAACGGCTAATCTCTCACTTAACGACTGTTCGCAGCCTCAAGCAAATCAAACTCAAGCACAAGGAAGGCAACACTGCAGGTAGGTGATTTTGTCGAAAATTCATGATGTCTTATCTAGATATCTACTCCGAATTGGAATGGTCCGATACCACGGAATATAGACGCGCATGTACTTCTATATTCTTTGGTAATGCAGTGATGGGAGTGTACTAAGTGGCTCTAATGACACATACTTTGGGTTTTAGAATGGAGACGAGGACTCTACGAACTGATTCTCAATGGGATCCAAGGAGCCGTAAAGAGGGATGGTGTTGTTACGACATTGGGTGAACTTGTGGTAAGTTATGAAAAATAAATGATTTGTTCATTTGTTTCAAGTCAAGATTGCTACTTCTGCACAACATTAGTCAATATCATGTAAAGAACTAGAGTATTGATATAATATGTTGAAAAAATCATTAATTCTGTTTGTGGAAATTCCAATTGAACTTATGAATAAATAGACCTCTTCTTGTACAAAAAAGTTTGCTTGAAACAATTTTAGTATTAACAGGAAATATCAATGATTAATGTAACTCATAATTTTACAGACCGTTGATGGAGCAATACCTTCAGCGGTGGTGGATCTTTTTACACTTATTGATGCAGAAGTACAAGGAGAAAACAGAAGTAATTTTTATTATATTGTCAAGGAATCAGAAAAGGTAACCATTTGTTTATGCCAATAGTAATATCCATCTAATGAATCTAAGTATTTATAATATCAAACATATTTTTGTATCTTTTTTGCTTTGTAGTTTCTTACAGATCGAATATTGAAGGAACGTCTTGATATTGATACACTGCAAGATGTAGGAACTTTGAAAAATTTAAATTTTCAGACAAAATTTATTAAAGTGAAAACAAAGCTTTAGTATGTATAACATTAATGATTTCATTTATAGTTTATGTACCTTATTAACATATTCAAACATTTTATTTTAGCTATAAACAAAAGAAATTCAATCTATTTAGAGAAGAAAGTGAGGGTTATTCTAAACTTATTGTAGAACTTAATCAAGAAAGATCAGCATCAGAAGTTGATTCTGTTCTAGAAATAGTCAAATCCCTTATTGGTACAAAATTTTTTCTTTGATTTCTAATGTATAATAACCATTATCTTACAGATAAATATACAGTTACATTTCATTGATTTCAGGATATTTTAATCTTGACCCTAATAGAGTTCTTGATATATTGCTTGAGACTTTTGAAAATAGACCGCAAGATGATGCTGTATTTATACCTCTTATACGTTCATATATGAGTGATCAACAAGTGTTGTGTGAAGTATTAGGATTTAAGTATTGTTGTACAACTAATTCTACACCATTTTCTTTACAAAAAGTCACAGCTTTAATGCTTCAACATGAAGTTATTAGTTTAGATGATATATTACCCTGGCTCATTCCCGATGATAAAATAATTGTTAGAGATTATGATCAAGATATGAAACTAGCTAAGGAGTACGTAAGAAAAATGGGTGTAATCTCAACAAAAGACAAAGAAGAAGAAAAAGAAGAGAAAGAAGTTTTTGTGGTATATAAACAGTTTTTTTTTTAATAATTTCAGATGTATTTTAAATGTGTTTAAGAAATTACTTTACTTATATGGTCTTAATGATACAATATAGGATAAATATGGAAATAACCAGAAGTTTGGACTTTGTGAAGCACTCTTAGAAGTTGGAGCATGGGATGTAGCTTTAAATATGATCAGTCGGTTTCCTGATCACTGTCTAACAGATCAAAAGCCAATTGCATTAGCACTTTGCAGAATGGTTCATGCTCTTATAGAACCAGTTTACAGAAAGTAAGTCTTTAAATAATAATAATGTTAATTATTTAATTTCAATTATATTAGTTTAACTATTATTCTTATTTTATTTTAGGCACTGCATAATATCTTCTAAATTGCCAGGAAGAAAAGTTCCCCCTTTAAAAAGCCCACTTGCACCAAAGCAATTGAACCGTCTTGAAGACATCCATGATAATTTACTACCTATGTTAGTACCGCTAGGTCCTAATTTACATCATGATCCTGTCCTAATGTATAAAATAATGCGACTGTGCCATGCTGCAATAAAGCAGTGTTCCCTGGATTCCAACAAATTGCCTATCAGCAAAGATGCTACACTGTACTGTGACGTTCTAACAATCCTTGATGCTGCTCTTCTTCCATCTCTTTCCTTTATGGATTGTAATTGCTGTGTAGCCGAAGAAATTTGGAATATTCTAAAATGTTATCCATATCAGAATCGTTATGCTCTTTATGCAAGGTGGAAAAATGATACTCCACAACAGCATGCTTCTTTACTCAAAAAGCGTGCTGATGCTCAAAAGAAAATAAAAAATGTCGTCAAACGAGTGAGTAAGGAAACTATTAAACCAGTTGGGAGATCAATTGGCAAGTTAACGCATTCATCTCCTGGGGTCCTATTTGACTACGTTATCATACAAATTCAGCTCTATGACAACTTGATAGGTAAAACCTTAATAAATTTATCTATATTAAACAATATTTGAATAAAAAAAATCTGAAGTTTCTAATAACTTAATAGTTTATGCAACTATGAATAGAGATTTAAGAATAAATATATTTGGATTATTTTTATACAATGTCACTATTTATTATTATCAGGTCCAGTTGTTGATTCACTCAAGTATCTCACAAATGTATCGTATGATGTCCTTGGATATTGTTTAATAGAAGCTTTAGCTGGAGCTGAAAGAAATCGATTCAAACATGATGGAACAAGTATATCCCTTTGGCTTCAATCATTGGCTTCTTTTTGTGGAGCTATATTTAAGAAGTACAACATTGAGTTAGCAGGATTGCTACAATATGTAGCTAATATGCTAAAAGCACAGAAAAGGTATGTAGTTAGTCACAACATTGTTTACATGGCAATAGTAAACGTCATTAATAATAAAAGAGAATTCTTTAAAGTTTCGTTTTATTCTTATTTATGATATCAATGTTCTTATGGAAGAAGTCTGCAGATTTACTTAAATCAAGTGTTTGCGTGAATAATTTTATCTACTTAATGCCTAATAGCAATGAATAAAATTCTGTAAGTGAGCGTTTTAATGCTTTATCGAAAATTGCAGATCAACGATCTGAATCCAAGACAGTTCGAGCCGTGCGTTCGGGCAATCATCGATTCTTACATGTCCTTCCGTTCTAAATAGTGTTCTGATATTAGCCAAAGACTGACTTGACATTCTGCAATTACTTATGATTTTGGACAAAAAAAAATTTAACGTGACGTGTTACTGAACAGTGCAATAATAAATTAAATATTTCTGACAATGTATTTAAAAGCTAGTGTGTATGTGCGTGTGTGTGTGCGAGAAGAATCAGTCAAACGTGTTTGCGATTTCCATATTTCTGCGTATCCTACAAGAGAATTACGTTTACAAATTTCACTATCAACGATTAACCTCAGCAGTTTTGGAATCCACATTTAAAATCAAGACTTGGAGCCCTTAATGCATTGTTTTAAGTTTTGTTATATTTTTATTGTAAATCATACTTGTGCACGGGATCATCATCAAAAATATCGTAAAATATCGCAAATTCAATAATTATTTATATATTTAATCACGGTCACAAAAAATAACAAATGTACAATTTTTGAAGTTTCCAATCTCATCCAAAAAAACTTTGTGTTAAAGGTGAGATTTTGTTTGTTTGTCTAAAATACTTTTCTAACATTGCATGAGCAATACTCACTTTTCATTTCTTATATTTTCAGAATTACAATCTTTAAATTTGGGTGTTGGGAAATTACTTTTTATAATGATGAGAATCGGGAAAAAATATAGTAATTGTTGGCTATAAAAGGACTTGGAAAGGACGTGGAAAGACTGGATAGACGAAACGCGTGCGAGTTTTCGTCAATGGAGTGAACGCAATATTATTCGGCCCGTCGACGAGACTAAGTGACGATTAAATAGGCATTTATTTGAGTTTGTGAATTTTAACAATATTTACAATCTATTTACGAGCTTTATTAATTCTCTTGTATGTTAAGAACAAATTTTGTCGGTTGATAAGGAAAAAATTATATACTTTTATCCAATGTTACAATACCATTTGGTAAAATATTCGCGAAATAAGTCAAAAGTAGAATGATTGAAGATAAGACATAAACTACAATTCAAAATGTTAATTAAATTATTTGCAATCAAATATATTAACAAAAATTATTAATTGAAATAATCAAGACCATTCAGTAACACCACTTTTATTAGCTAAATTATTTTTACGTTTATTTTTTCTTTCAGTTTGGATCTCTTAATTTTAAAAGAAATAGTTCAAAAAATGGCTGGTATTGAGGCAGCTGAAGAGTTAACTTCAGATCAGCTAGATGCCATGGCTGGTGGTGATCTTTTGCGGATAGAGGTACAATATATAGAATTGCAATAACCAACATATCTTTCTTGCTGCGCAGGTGTAATCATTTTTAAAACGTAATTTTTATAATTTTAAGGCTGGCTACTTCAGTCAAGTTAGAAATACCAAAAAATCATCTCAGCGATTAAAAGAAGCTCTAGCAGAACATGATTTAGCAGTTGCACTTTGTCTACTAATGGCGCAGCAAAAACATTGCGTTGTTTATCGCGAAACAGAGCAATCTCACCTTAAACTCGTAGGTAAGAAGTACTAAAAATTGTTATCCAAATTCTACCTTTTTTTACAGTGTGGGTCTTTTCTCGTATTTTAGAAAATTGTATAAAGTGTACACAAAACTATTTTACTTCTTATAGGAAAACTATATGATCAATGTCATGATGCATTGGTCCAGTTTGGTACTTTCTTGGGATCTACAATGACTGTAGATGAATACGTTGAAAGGTTGCCATCTATTCATTCCATGCTGCAAGACTATCACATTCACTCAGATGTAGCATTTTTCCTTGCAAGACCAATGTTTGCTCATGCAATAAATGTAGGTGGTATTTCATTTTTTAAATTTATTGCAATTCTATTAATATCAGAATCAGTATGATTATGCCAAGCCCCTGAATATTCTATTTCACAAAGATCATAAAAAACTATAACTTTACTGTGTTTGTAGATCAAATATGACAGCCTTCGTAAAGCAGATCCAAATTATAAAAAGATGTCTTCAACAACGAAACAGGCTAAATATGCAGAAGCCGCGCAAGCAGTAATGGCTCCAGTAGCTCTATCTGTGCGACCTTTGCATCCGCAAAAAGTTTGGGAAGACATTTCACCACAATTTTTGGTAACATTTTGGTCATTATCAATGTACGACTTATATGTACCAGCGGATAGCTATCAGCGTGAAATTAACAAATTGAAACAACTTGCTACCCAAGCTGCTGATTCCAAAGATTTGGTAAATGTTAACCAAAATTAACGATTTATTATTACTTTCATTTAGAACAAAAACTATATTTCCGTTTATGATTTTTATGTATAGACCGCTAGTAAGGGAAAGAAGGAGCAAGAAAGATATACCACATTAATTGAAAAATTGCAAGACGAAAAGAAAAAACAAGAAGAACACGTCGAAAAAGTTCACGCTTATCTAAGGCAAGAAAAAGATTCTTGGTTCTTGTCAAGAAGTGCAAAGTCTGCTAAGAACGAGACGATAACACAATTTTTGCAGCTATGCTTATTCCCCCGCTGCACATTCACAACAGTGGATTCAATGTATTGCGCTAAATTTGTACATACAATTCATTCTTTGAAGACTGCGAATTTTTCCACGCTTCTTTGCTATGACAGAGTGAGTTTTAGAAAATTTTAGCTTTAGAAGTTGGCTAATTTCTTAATGGTTTTTCTAAATACTCTATATTGTTTTCAGCTTTTCTGTGATATAACATATTCGGTAACATCGTGTACAGAAAATGAAGCACACCGTTACGGCCGATTTCTGTGTGCCATGCTTGAAACTGTAATGAGATGGCACTCTGAAAAAGCTATATTCGACAAGGTAATACAATTTTACAGACTAAAACTTTGTCTTTGATTTTGCTCTACACCATTTACTTTGATTTTAGGAATGCAGTAACTATCCAGGCTTTGTAACCAAATTCCGTGTTAGTAATCAGTTTTCTGAAGCGAATGATATGGTTGGATTCGAAAATTACAGACATGTTTGTCATAAATGGCATTACAAAATCACAAAAGTAAATAAAACACATTTTATGTCTCGACATAACGCCTAATTAGAAAAACATTTCTAATTTTATTCATAATATTTCAGGCAATAGTTGTTTGTCTTGATTCAAAGGACTATGTACAAATCAGAAATTCCCTCATCATATTAATCAAAATTCTGCCACATTTCCCCGTTCTGGCAAAACTTTCACAAATACTTGAACGAAAAGTAGAAAAAGTTCGTGACGAGGAACGTAATAAAAGACAAGATCTCCACGTTCTAGCTACATCTTATTGTGGTCAGTTAAAGGCTAGAGCGCCTCATATGATACGTGAATCTGATTTCCATCATGTAGGCGACAAGGCAGCTAAGGCATCTGAGGCAGCAGGATCAGAAGCTAGTTCTGATAAAGTAAGTAACGGTACGTCGACCAAAGAAGTTAACAACGGTGATTCTCGGGCAGATAAGGATACAAAAGAACGTGAGAAACGAACTACTGCGCAGTAAGTACAAATTTGTTAGATCCTTCAAGGTGTTTATTTAAAACCACTTTTTAACGAATAACTTCATTTGTAGTGAAAGTTCTGACAAAACCAGAAAGAGAGATGAGAGCAGGGAGGCTTCAGAATCAAGAGAAAAGTATTCCAAGAAAGATGACTATAAGGATGAAGAAGTGCCAGATAAAAAGGACAGAAAATATTTCAAAGTAACATTCTTATTTTTCTTAACATTCATTATATTGCTACTTGAAGCGATTATTAATATTCTGTTTAATGCATTAGGATGATCACTACTACAGTGGAACGGCAGACAACTTTGATCGAGACCTTTCAAGCGTTTCTAATAGTAGTACAAGCTCCGGTCCTATGGCAGATCCTGACAGAGGTAAAGATCTAAAAATTTTTTCAAAATATTTATAATTACAAAGATGTTTACTTTGGGATATTCACAAAAATGCTTTATTAATTTCAGAAACAAAACGAAGGAAAGTGGAGACCACTCCAAAGGTTTGTACCATTAATTTTTTTTTATTATTTTTCATCTTTTTTTTTAAATGGAGAAGAAATAGTAGTTTCCGTCATACCCTGACCGAAAGTAACACTTTTGCTCCCGGCTTAAAAACGCGAATGTGGTATTTTCAGCCCGGGTATGACGAAAAATAATATACGCACTACGGGAGAAAAATTTGCCAGCCCACGGCCCGTGTTTGCCACCCTCGCCTTCAGCTCGGGTGTCAATTTACACGAGTTGTGGACTGTCCAAGTTTTTTCCTCCCTAGGTGCATAATATACTATTTCTTATCGTGTACGACATTACGCTCCAAGTAGTACTCGTCGCGCACGAGATATGAACAATATTTTTCGTTCTAGTAGTCACTCTTTACGCCTATTATGACGAAATAGTTACTTTGAATAAAAAAAAACGCATTTCAAATTCAAATAAAATTAATAATTAAATTTATTTAGGAAACGAGACGGACAGAGGTAACTACTACTACTACTACTACTACAGATAAAAAAGAACGTTCTTCAGCCAAAGCTAAGATGCGTGAGGAGCAGAAAGAACTACGTAGAGAAAAGAAACTAGGAAGGAAAAGGGTAAACTTTAAATGATTTTAAAAAATGTGTAAAATACGTAAATTTCATCCATAAATTTATCTTTATTATAATATATTGCAGGACAGAGCCGATGAAGTAGTAATTCCAGCTGAACAAAAGCGAAGAAAAGACGATGACCGGGGTTCGTGATTCAAGATTTATTGTTTGTTTATTTTTTTTATTTTTGCAAGATGAAATGTTAAATAATTTTGTTTTATTTGCTATTATTATTATACATCGAAAGTATTTAGACATTTAATTAATTTAATTTCGAGCTTATGAGTTTTACTAAATATACGAGAACTTTTAAGATTATTTGTAAAATTCCTTCCTTTCAGCAAAGGGAACCCATCAAAATGGAGACCTGCCTGAGCACAGAGAAAAACATCACTATAGCAAGGTTCGTATAAAGAAAGACAAGCTTTAAACAGACGTACCGTTTTTCATTTGAACTGCTTACTCATGATACCCTACATGAATTTCCTATAATCCTTTTTCCCTACAAGATTTGTGAAAATCTGCTCCCGATTATTCACTCGCATGGTTGCCATCTACCCTGAAAATGCATAATAGCATTCATTAAGATTCGTTAGCGTCTATCATTAGAGTGATTGACATTTTTTATAATGCACTGGACAAACTCATTCGAGTACTTTTTAATCACGCAAGTGCAAACGAATTTTCCCTGCTCAGAAAAACATTTCATATAAAGAAAATATTGAAATTGAATTTAGTGGTTATTTATTCATCTATTCTGTTTATACATCTTACCATTTTATTCGAAATTTCTTAAATTAAGATTTTAATAATTACTGAATTTTACTTAATTTTTCTTGTCTATTAAAAATATCAAACCTAACTTTCTTTATCACGGCATGAGTCACGTGGCAAGTCTTGAATCACAGTTTTCTTTTTCACTTTGTGACGAAAAAAACTAAACATTGCTGTCCCAATAATATTTCTAACAAAGTCTTGCTTGGCTCCTTAGTTCTCAAAAACGTCCGCCTCCAGTGCATTGAAAAGACGCAACGGGAGACAATGACGAGAAAGAATCTAGGTGATACTTTTATTTGCTCCAATAGCCGAGATTGCGTTAAAAAACAAAGCGACTCGCATAAGTAGCTGCTTCGCTATGTGCGTGTGTGCATCGACAGAAAAAAAACTACAACAAATGCTCTGTGTATTTTCAGGAAAAGTCGCCGTATGCGAAGGAGCGAGTACACGAACGGGAGGGCCGCGAAACACGTGACAAACAATATCCTTTAATATTTGCTTGAACGTGTGTCATGCTCTCATTTTTTTTGGGGTTTTGTTGATTTTGTTTTCCAAGTTTACCTTCGTCGTTTTTGTTTTGTTCTTTGGGAATTAATTTTATTAAATATTTTTTCTTTTTTCTTTTTAAATTTTTCGCTGTTTCCTTTCATTCATATCAATGTTTGACCTTAATACATTTGATAGCTAATTATATACATTTATTCCATATTTAAAAAAATAATTTAAATTCTTTTTCTATTTCAACTATTAAGATATTTTTTATTATATTAATCATACTTAAAATTCATTCATCAAACAAAAAGTTTTTCACTTTTTGTTTTACTAATTTTAGGAATTTTATTTGATTTTTTTTTAATTTCATTGAGGCTTCATATTTTATTCAATATAATCATAATTAAATGAAACAACATTTTTCTTAACTGAGTATTACTAGGAGAAGTTCTGATCCAAAACGAAGATGATGTAAAGCAGCGGATGGAATTTGACTTACATTTTATATTGCTACGTTTGAATGTTGTATGTAATTAATTTAGAATTCAACCAGTAATAAAGATAAAAATAGTGATCAATTTGTATATTACGTTTACGCCCAATTTTATATAATAAAAAAGATATTTCAAACGATTTTTTTCCCATAGTTATTTTCTTTTATTTGTACTTTACACAGTCTTATGCGTTTAAGTGAAAAAAATAATAATTATGCACACTCATTATTACAAATAAATACTGTACAATCATTGTGATGAATTCGTAATAAAATTAAAATAATACTTGTCAGCGTTCATGGTTTCGTCCTCCAAGCGACGAAGGCGCATTCTGGCGTCCTGAAGAATATCCTCTGTCGAACTACTTTCGCTAATTATAGTATTGGTATTTACAACTTTAATGATTGACGAAGGCACTTCCGCGTTGCGTGAACGCTGCAACTGCGTCTCTTCTAACTTTCGTAATAAATATACAACTCTAGTTGTTAGCTGGTCTATCCTCGATTGTTGCTCTTGCACTAGACCATGCAAATCTTGCTTTTCTTGATTTAAGAGATTTCTCTCATTCCGAGCTAAAACGAAACTTTCGAAATCGGTTTGCACTTGAACATCCTTCACACTAAAATTGCAACTTCGTTCATTTTGAGGGATTTCTCGTTTTACTTTTGAAAGTTCATCTTGCAATTTCTTTAAGTCACCTTCAAATTGTCGATAACTATCACGTTCTTTCTCTAATCTGAAAAAATTCGCGTTAAGTTTAAGTGGTTTATTATTTACTGCAGTAAAATTGCAAATCAAATA
>JAPYZP010003932.1:0-12513 GCA_030522985.1 Torymus sinensis
TTTTTGCGTCGACTACAATTGATTTTACTAACTATTTGTACCTGTGAGATTTATTGACAGGGATGGGTAAGGCTTACGAATTACAATAGCGCTCCAAGCAGCTGCCAGGTAGCCGGGCGCACGCAAATGCCGCGTCGGAGTTCAAAACGGAGCGGAGCACTCGTCACTAAAAACTCTATCACTCGAATCCGTTAGTTTTCCTCCGATTTCCTTCATATTTTGATATAACAATCTTGATATGATGTACATTCATATAAGCAAATAAAAAAAAAAAGGCAAAATAAAAGTTTAATAACCATACTCCCCCCTCCCCCCCTTAAAAGGCCGAATGTAGCAGTGATTAAAAAGATATTAAAATCATCTTGATTATTCATTGAGACTTTTCATCTTAAAAAGCATTAAATAGTGCCATAATCGAGACATATCTTAAAGTGATCTTTCTGTGATCTCAACTTTTTTTACGCGGGCGTAAATGGAGATGAAAAGAAATATTTGATAAAAAATTATCCCCATTTTGCAGCAAAGGAACAATCGCAGGCGAGGAAAGTAAATCTATCATTTCTAAGACTATGTAGTTTATACAGTCGCGAATTACTAAAATGTACATCAATATTTCAGAATGAAGCTGAATATAATCATATATGTAATGCATACTTTTGCTTATATAAATTGAATTTACGGTCGTAAGTTAAAAAAAAATTAAAAGTATATAATAAGGAGATGATCAGGAATGCGGGTCCTGGATTTGGCTTAAACTGTAGGAGGTACTTCTTCATAACAAATCTTCATTGAAAAATGTCGATTTTAAAAAAAGTTATAGGCTATCCAAGATACAGTAGGAAGATAGCCTAAAATACCACCCGTTGAATGATTGAAAAAATTAGAAATGTTTAGTCATTTTCTTACTGTATGTTCGATATCCTATAACTTTTTTAAAAATCGACATTTTTTAATGAAACAGCTTAAATTAAAGCTTTTTTGCCTGTTTACATGACATTTTTAGCCCATTCATATGACCGAATATTCAAAAAGCTATAACTAAAGAAAGAGACCCCATTGTTATCGAAAATTGTTCATTTTAGACATAAAATAGCTTTGAGTCTCGGGAGAAAAGGCCCATTCACAAAAACCTCGACACGCGTGTCTCATTATTTGTCATGAAGAAGTACCTCCTACAGTTTAAGCCAAATCCCGCATCTCTGATAATCTCCTTGTATGTAGAAATTATGTGCCTTGACTTAATGGCGTCAAATCATTAAATTAATTTTAAGGAAGCCACCTACTAATGAATTACAGCATTTTTTATGATACATGTCTGTGATTTAAATTATCATTCAGGCATTTTTTTCGAGCATTTCAAAACATGAGTGAGTTAAGATGAGTAGGAATTCACGGGACTATCACCCATCTATAAAAAGAGAAGATTTCGTACGCTGATGAAAATCAAATATGATATTTCATGCATAGGTTTCTTTTTTGCTACCTCCTATTCTCCTCTATTCTTTACTACTCATTCTGCTGTTTCTCATTCTACATGCTTTGTTTGAAAATTTATATTTACAGTTGGAAATTGAGTTGAACAATAGAAAAATGTAAAAGTATATTACAATTTTAGAAAATTATTTCATATGCTTTCTATCTTATATTTCAAACTAAAATTATATCTTATTATTATATTAGTAATAGAAGATTCGATTTTCACACCTGTCATTAGATTTAAACACGATTTTTGATTAATAAAACTGATAAAAGCTACTACTTTAATACAATAAAATTTATTGAATATAAATATATACTAAAATGAAAAAAAAAACTGCTAAAATAATTCTGATTATTACAGAATAGGGAAATTAAAACGAAGTGTTTTTAAATACGTCGTCACTTGGGTAAACGATTGTTCGAAATAACGAATGTTTTATAGAAAAAATAATCTATAAAAAGAGACGCATTAAAAGTACATTATAATCGATAAAAAGTATGAATAATCGACCAAAACACTTTTGAAGTCGGGGCCGTATTTCAAAATCCATTGTGATCAATCAAATACAGCCTCGAAGTCAAAAGTGTTTTAATCGATTATTCATACTTTTTATCGATTATAATGTACTTTTAATGCGTTTTTTTTAACCCTTTAAGTCCCAAATGTTTTCTTTAATCATTAAATTTTCATCCAGTTTTATTCACATATTATTTGTATGAAAACAAAATTCAGAAACATGATATCAGGCGTCAAATTTTATGCTCTTTCAAAATATGGTATCAGAATTTGTCTAACATCAATGCTTAAAAAGTTATAAACAATTTTTTTGAAAAAAAATATTTTTGATCTAAAATTTTTATATGAAACCGATAATATACATATCCTTTTTACGGATAGAAAAGTATTTTCGAGTTATTAACTTAAAGATAGGTAGGGTCCGGAATAAAAAAATTTAACATGACGATCCCCAAAATAGCGTCCGATATAAAAATTTTTTTGATAAACTTCGGACGCTAGCTTAAAAAGTATGAGCAATTTCAAAAATATGCTAAGAGTGAAAAGTGCTTAGAATTCATCAAGAAATATGTTGGAACTTTTTCAGATTTTTTGGATGGCATTTTAAAAAATTTGTTATTCAAGTGTTTTGAAAACTTTAAAAAATTCATGAAAATTTCTGAAAAAATTGTAGCATAGGGTAACTGTACCGGTTACTGCAGACGCATCATTTACTGAGGAGATATGCAAAACGCTACATAGTTTTTTATTAGAAAATATTATGTCTGAAAATAAACTATAAATATTACCTTAAGAGGCTCTTTCGCTCTACAGTGTGTACGCTAGTAGAGACAGAGAGAGAGAGAGTACGTAAACTATAGTACGAGCGTGGTCTGTTTCCTCGGTCTCTGTGCCATGTCGCCACATTTCCCGCATTGAATAAAAATTTAACACAAAATATCTCAATATTTTCCACGGCTACATATAATTTATAAAATGTAATCTGAAAGAGGAAGCTTTTATTTTTAAATTGATATATATTGGATTGATCAAAAATTTTATCCCGTTTCAGAAATACTCAAATTTACTTATTTTTTCTCGCGTTCCCATAAGAGCACATGTAAAGAAATGAAAATTTCAATCGTGAATTTCTTAAAATTTTCACGGTAACAGGATAAAGTAAGGGTACCACAAGATTCAGCATATCTTAAACTGCTAAAAATGTTATAGCCGAGTTCGTAAATTTACATGCAAGAGCGTCCTTAACATTTAAATACTTATTATTTATGATTCGTTACGTTTCTCAGTGTCTAAATGTTCATAATCCATGCGATTGTTTCCAATATCACATGAACTAGGTTAGGTTAATCCACAGTAATAAAAACATAGCATGATATTTGGGTATCTAATTCTGCGTTGCTCAGCAGATAAATATATTAGAATATTAGTCGTTGTTCTTACTTTTTATCAAAATAAAGAATGTTTTTTTATGATGATCATCTCACAAATAATTCTTTAATCCTGCATTAAATAGGCTTTGTTATCAAAATATCTGCAGTAATTGGTGCAGAGTAATCGATACATATCCGCAGTAATACACATCCATGAAATTTTTTTGAAACCATTTCTTTCTTCTGTAAAATAATGTTTATTTTACTTTTCAATACTTCTGATAATACTAAAATTAACCCAACTATTTGATGGAATAAAGAAGTAAATGCTATTATACTTATAAGTGCTTTATTTTCACACTCAAAGCTTGTACTTTGTACTTGTTCTTTTTCCCAAAAGTTGATAGTTTTCGAACAAAGAAATCCTAAACTTTATAAATGATATAACATTCGAGATTTTTTTCCTCGAAAACAATCCACTTTTGGGAAAAATTTCTTAAAATTAAGTAAAAGAACAAAAAATTCTTAGAATTTATCAAAGAATATGCTAGAATTTTTTCAGAAATTTTCGGATCGACTCACACATTTCCTATGGCAAAATTCAGATATGGAACACCAGCAACTGTTTACTTGGATATCTGCACTTTCCTCAGCTCGTGTAGAGTAAAGGAACCAATCATCCACTAGCAACAGACTCAATCCTCTTTGGAACGGTATGAATAACAACCACGGCGGAGTTGCATTAAAGGACACACTCATTCACAAGGGCCATGCAGTTATCAAGATTCTGCATGGCGAACGGCTATGTATTAGCAATATTGCAAATTCAATTACCTATTTCTCAAGAAATTTCTCACAAATCAACAGCAATTTAAGCGGTTGACGTTGGTTATTGCGTCACGTAATCACTCAGATTATAACGTATTTTACCATCAATTAAATTCACATTAGAATGATATTGCCGCTCTCTCAAGACATAATCACAACTGGATAATCCTTTCTCAAAACTCACCACTAATCGATCCCTCAGGTACAATCTCATACGTGGTTATGCATTAACATCATCCTACAAAAGCTGTGGATACTCAAGTACTCATAGGACAAGAAAGTTCAATTCAATTGCGAAGAATGGCTTCGAATTTGAGAAGATCTCACTCAACTGGAGTCGGTTCTGAAAATTTATGGCCTTTCGAATGCTTCGCAACAGGCAACGGCCTCAGAATATCATGGTAAAACCACATATCTTACACTCAGCTCATTATTTATATTCTGATCAAGAAGGAAGGCGACACTCAACCCATACTTCATATCAAGGTTCGAGTTAGGATCGGTAATTTTAGTCATAAGGTATGTTGGGACAATTTACAGTTGCCAAGTTCTCATGTTCATTTATGGACAGATAAGAAGACAGTTTGCACACGCATAATCTTACTTGCCGCACGATGGAAGAAACCTATTGGAACTAGGGATTCACTCATTCGAGGGATTATTTTCACAACCAAAAGAAGATAATCATCATAGCTATCTAATAGATTCACGAAAAGGAACACCTTCCAGAAAGTCCCAAAGGTCACACTCACTACAGCTACATAACATTCGGAAAATTCATGGGATTTCGTCACTCAATACTCATTACTCAAAAGATTACTCAAAATTACTGGCTAGGTAATGCTGGCTTATGATCATTTTAAGGGAAACGGCAAAATTCAACAGAGACGAGACTCACAGCTGATCTAATCAGTAAAGCAGAATTCTTCTGGATCAATAAAACTTGGTGAGTTCATTTCCATCCTGAACTTAAGATTCTGAACATTCTTAAGTCCCACGGAACCATCTACTCAATAGTATTACTTATGAGAGGATGACTAGGATGAATGAGAATGAATAAGACGAACGTGATTCGAACACACGGACCTGAGGTTTGTAGTCCCGCTCTCTACCACTGTGCTAACACCGCGATGCTTGCTTGAGAGCATCGCGAGCGTCTTGTTCTTATCGTGAAGCGGATGCGTCAGGGCTCGGATGACGGTCGAGCTGAGCCCGTGACAATAGATTGTCACGTAACTGCATGTATAGACTCAGAAGGAATTATCAAGATAGGAGGTCGGTTTTACAAAACTGAACTGGAATATCACTCAACATCCAGCTACATTACTACAGTGCAGTCAACTCACACAATCACTGATCACAAGGTATTCTCACATAATAATATTTCTCGGTGGCACCGAAAAAACTCACTCTGCAGAAAATTAGGATTATTGGAATCAGAGCTCCGGCCAAGTAATTTATTCTAGACTCTGTGACTTGTACTAGGTACCAGACTCATCGGACTCAGAAATTTATAGTGACAACTATCCAGGACACTGGACCACCCCATCACTACTCAGATGGCGATCAATTTAGCAGGACCACTCATTGACTCATTGAAGGGGCGTGAATCCAAAACCATATAAGTGCTGGATTTGTATTTGTGGGCACTCATAGCATCATTTGTAATCAGCTGTTATCTATACTTGATCAGTGACTACTCATCGAATGGTTTTCATCACGGCTTACATATGGTTTACATCAAGAAGGGGAATCAAAATACTTACATTATTTTTAGAAAATGTGTGTGTGCGTGTGTGCATGTGTGTGTGTGTGTGTCGATGAAGTTTGTACCTCAGGAATTAAGGATTTCAGGAAGTAGTTGGTAGATTTGGAACGGAATCAAATTATTTTCTTTTTGCGATGTGGGATCAGCAATAATCTTAGCTGGTGTTAAGATCAGCTATTATTACCGACCTTTTTGAATACCAATTTTTTGTGACTTGGTATTATATTTGATCTATAATGAATTAAGATCAGTATCAAATTTTTAATAATGTAAACAAAATTTGTGATAACTGTTTAATTTCTAAGTTATCCATAAAAACGTAATTGTGGAGCCATAGGTTACATTTAAAAAATAAATGAAGACATTTCGATGACTTTTTTTTTAATTCTTTATATAGAGATCTCGTTTTTCATGACAATTAATTTCAGAGAAAAAAAATTAAGTTTTTTTAACAATTATAATAGAAAAATCGAGTCTTTGCATATATCTACTTGTGTAAATGTAATCCTTATTATTTGTTACACGTAGAAATATAAAGTTATGGACAATTTAAGATTTGAAATACTTATATGAAATTATAGGGGCGCTGTGCGATCTATTGTAAAGTTTGTGGAGTTGGAGCTTAGGTAGATCAAAATTTGTTTTGTAATGATTATGCATTTAACTGGTATATACATAGTCAGATGTATTAAACTACTTGAAAAATCCAATCCGAATGGTATGGTTAGTCAACAAAAATGTTGGGGAATTTATACAGTTACAAAAAGTTAAAACTTTTATAATTTTTTTTAATATCTTTCTACACTTGAATAGAGAAAAATGTATCTATTTGGAGTAAAAATATTTCATAGTATATCCTATTTTTCGGCATCTTAAGCAAGCTACTCCGTTTACCAACAGGATGCTATTCTCATATGCTCACGTAAAAATGACTCTTACTGCTAGAATAAAATACTCTCGTAAAAGTAACGATTTTATGTGTCGCCAACTCGACAAATAGGCTCTTTTTATCTGCACAAAATGTGCCGTTTTTCATGCTTGAAGGAGGAATCTAAGTAATAGAAGAAATCATTCTTCGTAACGCAAAATATTTTTAAATTAAACTTTTGTTTCCTAAAAGTGTTAGCTTTAAAATGGTGAAAAATATTTTCAAAAAAATGTTTAACCATTTCCTTTAAGGCATTTGGCACAAATACTGTCATTTTTGAGAAAATTTGTTTCCATATGCGTGCATGTGAGTGTGTGTGCATGTAGTGCACACCTGGGTTTCTGTTTGTGTGTTCGCGCTCCTGCCTCTGTGTTTGTGGGTGTGGGCGTATACTTCGAATATATAGAGAATGTTTTGACAGATTTTGATCAACTAAAGCTTATTTTATTTTTTTTTATTTAGCTTTTTTTCGTATTTTAATATAATAGAGCTTTTGAATTTTTATGTATCTGAAAGGGCTATCATTATATTTTTTTTTCAATTTTAATTATCGGCAGTCAATTATTTGTGATTTATGATATGAATTATGGATCTTCACGAAATGACGGAGGTGCATGCTACTGACTATTTCCTAATAAGTTTGATTTAAAAAAAAACTTTATGCTTAAAATATATTAGCAAATTAAGAGGCTAAATATTAACAGTTTTATAATAGTACATTATGTAACAAGGGAGTAAAGTTGCAGATTATTCTTTCGGATGAGTTCACTAATTCAGTAATCACCCAAGAGTATGATTGTCTTTATTCCCGTATTACATACAGTACTTTATTCCCTGCTCCACTGTGGCCACTTTATAGAGTTGGAAAGTTATTTTGTATTTTATGAATATAGTTTTGTTAGTTTTATACAAATTCACCATAAAAGTAAAAAAACCGTTGCCAAGTCATTGGCACGTAGCTTCCTCTAAATTAATTTATCGTATCTATATAATAGTTCAAATATAATAGTATACTTCGATACAAGTGCGAAAGTGTTGATTCTAGCGAAGTGATGGTGACAATCACACGAGTGTAGAATCATCTTTCGCACGTGTATCAAACGATATATTTTGTGTCTCACTTACTCTCAAAGAATGTGACGTCACTTACACGTGAGTGAAAATGATAGAAGATCGCCATCTGGTAACCCTGCTTCTCACCATCTCTCATGCATCGATTCAAACAGCATCGACGATTAATATAATCGCATCGGCTGCAAGGTAAATACGCTCACTCCACACAAGGTTAGGTTATCAACCACGAGTTGGCACTGGTGCTGCATTATTATAGGATGGTCGGTAAATCTCAAATGCAGCAAATCAATAATATTTGTTTGCTATTTTGACTTTACTCAGCTTCATTGAATGTGAGCCCAGCAGAAGTTTTGGCAACACTCAGATCTTCAACAACGGTCAATCTCATCTTTAATAGTACTTCAAACTCATATCTCACTAGGTGAGTTATCTCTAGTGAGAGATCTCTACGCAACTCAACACCATAATTATTGTTTATTACTTACATCTGCGTACACACACCTACTGTTAAACTAAACTAGTCAATCATTGTAATTAAAATACTTTATAAGAAACTCAGATTGTACGTCTGATGCCTGCCTCGCTAAACTTTGTGATAATTAACTTTACTTAGAGATAATAATTTATTGCAATTATATTGAACAGTTATATTTAAATTAAAATGAAAATTTGCATTTTGTTATTTAGATAAATATTTATTTTAATAGAATTATATCTAACTTGAAACTTTAACTATGTAAATATTGTGCGACAATACAATATATTTTGAATTTAAATTTACTTATGTGTATGACTCAATTTATTTCTACACCCACAGCATGTTACTTAGTTATAATTATGGCTTACTCAAACCAACGTCCTATAACATTTTCAAATATGACCGTCATTTCGCATCACTGGTCCTACAGCACTCCCACGGGCCAGGGATGTATTTCAAGTTCTCACCACCAGAGGGAGAGGGATCCTCAACGGCTTTGAGGTCCGCTCTAACCATATAAACGGAGGCCCAGCTCCCCGGCGAGTAGTCTCGGATAAAGAAAGAAACCGACCTTGATCTTATCAGCACTCGCATACTTTAATCAAGTTAACGTATTTCGACGAATTCAATCAAGTCAACGTATTACATCAAGTTCAACGAACTTCAACAAGTCCTGAAGAGCATCAACGAGCTGCAACTAGCCTTAAACACAATCAAGTCAACCCTTCAACAGCAAAGTCAACTGCCGCACCTTCCAACGACTAATCATCAAGGTTATTTGCCGCACTCTACAACGATCCAGCATCAGGGCCCTAAGTTTGGCAACCTCGCTCGAAGACACTGTCCTGCCCAGGGTTTTTGAGGCTGTGGTTTTCCTTGAGACGTCGGGGTGAATAACGGGTGATTGAAATACGATCCAAGACCGAATTCCGCGGGTAAATCAGATAACGACATAAATATACATATACTTTCACAAATTGACTTCTTATTAGAATTAATTCAGAGATTCAATCATAATAATTAATGCAAGGATAAATCAATGCATAATTCTCTATATTTAATTCCGTATTTGTAAAACATAATAATTAAAAATAAATGAAATTTTAAGAAGTTAAGATTTAAGATTATTAAATATAATATATATCAGATAATTTAAACTTGAAATTCAATTAAGGTCTTTAAATCATAATTTAGATAGATTACAAATTAATTAACAGATTACAAATTTATTAGCATAAAACAAATCAAGGTTAAATAGAATTTGTAGAGATTTTGAGCCATAATTTTGGTTCAGAACTAATTGAGATTTGAACTAATATTTACTATTTCTGTAATTGTCTACGTATGAAATATCAATTGTACTTACGATGAATTAGTTTGTTTAAAATCATATTAGAGAATGTTTTAAGATATTAGCATAAGGATTATTTCGATAAAGCGAATTTGAGACCTAGCTGATAATATATTTCCAATAATTAGTAATTCTTTAAAAGAATATAATATATGTTTTTTTTATGCTATTTTGTAGTTTTGTACTTAATAAAACAACGATTCCATTTCCTATTTAATACCTAAGGCCATTTTACAATCTTCTAATCTAAATATTGCATCCAGTTGATTCTCTATATTAAATCCTTGTATCCCATGTATTTTGATTCCTAACACCTCGGAAAATAATTGTAACATGTTTTTACAACAACTCCAAAAATTACTATCACAAAGCTTTCTCTAGGAGGAAGCAATTAGACTATGTAATTTTATTCTAACTAATTTACATTATTCCCGCACATGCGGGCATAAAGTAAAAGAGGGAATTAGACGCCACTTTTGCCTCGCTTTTCAGGCTATAGAGTGAGTGACCATTATAGTGGAGATGGGAATAAAAAAACATTATCGAAAGTTATGTAAATTTATACAATGAAGTAAAAGATTCATGTGACCATTTATTTTCGTCTTATTTCAGATGCATAATATTACTTGGCATCTAAATGGTACATCATCAACCACATTCGATTTATATGAAGAAGATGAAGATGACCAATACATCCCCTATACAGAACGACCCGAAACTTACATCGTGCCAATTCTCTTTACTCTGATCTTCATAGTTGGCGTCTGGGGCAATGGAATGCTCGTCCTAACTTTGCTGCAGAATCCGAATTTGAGGAATATTCCAAATACATACGTACTATCGCTCGCCTTGGGAGATCTTTTGGTAATGTATAATTATGGAAGCTGTAATTTATGTTTGAGAAATTTTCGCGTGACCTTAGGCGGCGGGGTGGAGAGGGCTTGAGCACGAGTAAAAAAGAAAGAGATAGAGAGAGGGAAAGAGAGAGAGAGAGAGAGAGAGAGAGAGAGAGAGAGAGAGAGAGAGAGAGAGAGAGAGAGAGAGAGAGAGAGAGAGAGGGAGAGCGCGGAGCGCTTTCACGAACAAATCGACAAGAAGGTCGAGCGCCCGTTGCAGCAGTCCCGACTACTACATAATCAATCCTGTGAGTCGGTCGAACGCCAACCCACGTTCAGCGGCGACCGGCGCGGCGATCAACGAGCCCGCGGGGAGACGTCCCCAGTGTAAGGTCATCCCGCGTCCCGGACGAAAGTAAGTGCCCCTTATTGTTACCATGTTCGAGAGTCTTTCCCGATGCGAGCGTGCGGCACTTGTACTTAGAATCAGCCATCAATAAAGCTTTAGTTTCATTATCTCTTTAACTCTGCCTTTGCTTTTACTCGGTATTTCCCGCGATTTTGTTATTCCCCCCTTCAGCTAAACCACTAGCAGCAAGAATAGATCTCGAATACGGCCGCCTCTGCGAGTACGGCGTACTGCGAAGCCGTGCTATTCTGGCAGTCGGTAACTGCCACAACGGATAAGTCGGGTCGCTCGCGTACGATTCGGTGTTGGAACGACTCTAGCGTGCGGTCGTGCTCGACAGCGGCTACGTAGTTGATCGATGAAGATCGCGGATCGACGAAGATCGACAAACACGGATTTTTTTGACTTAATAGAAACATAATCAAGAATTATTTAACATTCTTCAAAATATGCATTCAGGGTATGTGAAACTGATAAATAAAGTAATAAATACAAAAAAGGTACAATGAACCTTAAAAAATGAATCAAATCAGCTTCTTAGTAGGACTTGTTATTGATAAGATAAAAATCCGTATTATGAATCAGTGTCCCCTTTAATGATAACACGATAACAAAAAGTCTTATTTAAAATAAACTTTTAATTATATTCTAATTTTAAAAATATATTTATTTATATTTATATATATTTAGTTATATAAATGAATTCATATAAATAATGCCTTCAAGTGATTTATAAAAAAAAAAAATTTTGCGTCCATGTCTTTGGATACATTAAGTGTATCTATTTTCCGAAATGAAGGAGCAAATATACTTGAGAAGGAATTTACATTTATCGAGCAATTCTTATGATTTTAACAGATTGTATATAGCTCATTCGAAAGCTTATGAGTTAAGGATCACCTTTATCTATAACATTTTTGGAATTTGTTTAAATAATTTTTTTTTAATTGGACTGTTTGGCATTCTGTACACCTACGTTGCGAGTGTCCGTATTTATGGTTCGTTAGATTCCATGTTCCATGTAACATGGACATCTGCAGCGTCATGTAGTACTGCGGTATGGATCACTATTTTTCATGCAACTATTTGGGGTAATTTGTTTAAAAAAACGATTATTTTAAGGGGGGGCTATGGTTAATTCGTAAAAAAAATGGGTCATTTTTAATGATTTTTATATTCGCTCCAGTAAATGAAAATTTCTTTTAATCAAAAGTATACGATTCAGTAACTATTGTATAATATTCTGTGAAATTTTCATTGAAACATATTAAAAATTAAGCCGTTGGCAGCAATTCTGCGGAGGTGCCTTGACAAAATGTTGTTTTGCGGTGGACAGCATATCTCGGCAGCATATCTCGGCACGACTGGATCGTCGGAAATTGAAACAGATATCGTTAGATAAGCACATTCTCGAGGTAACAACGAGAGCGATTTTTTTTTTCGATTTTTCAATTTTTGGTGACACTCTGACATAA
>JAPYZP010003933.1:0-10860 GCA_030522985.1 Torymus sinensis
TTTTTGTCTGAGGAACCATAATTCATCTGACAAAAATGGAAACTGTACCAACTTGCATAACGAGCTTTAAAATTAGACACCATTAAAGCCCTTTTTGTAGTGCAGAATTTTTCCTGGTGATCGCTCGCACTTAAACGCGAAAAACCGCAAACCTCTGCTCCACTACCGCATTACACCCACACTCACTTACACGAGGCCGATTAATCTTCGAAGGCTCCGCGCCCTAACGAACCCTGAAACACGTAGTATATAATATAATAATAGCCCTTAATAATCCATTAAACGGGGCCCATTTGTCGGGGGTCTCATGCAAATTTTTCGCCTCTCTCTCTCTCTCGGAATGTGTATTTACCGTCGGCGAGCCGCATAACCTCAGCAGCGCCGCTGCTCCTGCCGGCGAAAAGACGAGCCGTGATTTACATCCCAATTTATTCGTCTCGGCGGGGAGAGCAGCGACTCGCGGTGATCAATGGCCCGGACTCTCCCTCTCTTCCTCTCTCTTGGGCATTAATTATTTATATGACGATAAACGCCCGATAAATATTGGCGCCGTCAGTCGCACTGTGGGTATTATATGCGAGAGCGAGGGAGGAGGAGGTAATTGTTGCTCTCTGCTGAGATGGGAGCGGACGAACCTTTCTCCGTTTTGCCGTGCACGTGAAACCGAGAGTGATGAATGTTACAGGGTTAGAAGGTTGCGGGTATGCGGCCGGAGTCTGTAAGGTTATGGGGGCCAGAGGTCTTTGTTGTTTATTATATGGAGAGGAATTTCTAAGAGGCTTCTGGTTTAAATAATTGGGTGTCGAGAAATGCTAATTATATAGCCTTTTATATAATAATTTATTTTTTAAAAATATTATTTATATTGGTGCAAGGTCACGCGCGTGATGTACTTTCGAATCCATAAATTACCTTCCAGATAATAATAGCTCGACATGATCGTGGCATCTAATTAAAGAATTATAATACGTAATTTAATTACGGTATCCGTAAATCATAATTTGCATGATTCTATAGTTCACAGTTATATATCTAATTGGAAGCTAAACCAAGAGCATTTTTAATCACATATGGTGCGTATCGCGCGGGGATTAATTGATGATATGATGATAATTAGCATTGTTCCGCGATCGCATGAGAAACTTGTTGAACCGCAGCGATCGGCGTTACCTTTTCTTTTACGATCGATCATAATCCCCAAGCTACTCGAGATTCTATTTTTACGAATTGCAAATAAACGTAATTACTTTATTTTTCGCCTTTATCTCGCGTATAGCCGTGTACACGCCGCGCCGCAGCGGCAATAAAAATTTTTGATACCCGAGCAAACGAAACCGCGAGACGCATCAGCTTCTCTCATATATATAAACAGCAATGACGCCTATATAAACTGAACGGCTATACATTGTAGCACTTGAAACTCCCGCTCGTGATTCGTATACCTGGCAAAGAGCTGAGAGAAAGACAAATTAGAACCACAAGTGTATTCGTCCGTATAGTCGGATATATAGGCACAAAGAACTTTCCGCATATAATAGAGTTATTCCGAAAGTGTATATACACACACACATGCACAGGCGCGCGACTCACAGCTCCACAGTTACAGTCCCGATGGCAAGGCGCGATAACGGGATACGCAAACTTTTGCGTAATAGCACAGACACATGTACGTGCGTGCGCATTATTTTCCCGGCTCTCGCGCGCGCGCAAGCGAATGGAGCCGTCATTACGCCGATAAGAAAACTCGTTGTCGTATATACACGCTGTGGAAAGAAAAAAAATGTAAATATAAGGCCGAGCGCTGCTGCTGCTGCAGGCTTGGAATTTAACAGACAGAGAGAGAGAGAGAAAATAAAGGGTCGGTATCTCGAGTGCGTTTCGCGGTGATACGTAGAATCCAGGCTAAATGTTAACGGCTGCGAGGTTGACGCGGCGCGCTGAGGCGATGGAGAAGATACGAGAGGTTTTCGAAATAACCGAGGAAAATTTATGTCAACTTTTCTTTTTTGTCTTCTTCGTCTATAATATGTAGCGTTTGGTGCGTGTATAAAGTGTTGTTGGGAATGAGTGTTTGATTAGATGGCCGGATAGAGATATCGATTTGAACTTATGGCGAAGAGTTACATTTTTAAAAAGTTAAATTTCTGTATTAACGAGAGTTATATTACGTAAAACAAAAATATTGTTATTAATAGCTATAGTCTATATAGAAATTAAAAGACAAGTTACAAAATGACAGGTTAATCTTAATGTTTTGAAAATTGTGCACAAAAGGGATAAATAATAAAAAAAATAATATTCGAGGGCTCTATGGCTATTGATCATTCCGTAATTCGCATACATATGTAGCGTTAAAACACACGTTTAAGGCGTTCAATAAACGAGTCATAAAAAAATGAATAATGACTTTCGAACATGGCAAAATTATCGACTTATACTCACACATACACACACGCGTATACAAGACGAATTAAACCATTAAACGCCATCGTATCGCCACCATCCTATAAATCCCACCATTCACAGCCGCTAGACATCACCGACGCCGACAGCTTCTCACCCGTAAAAAGCTCATCGCTTTCCCCCCCGAAAAAAAATCCCTAATCCAAACACGCACCCACCCACATAAATCAGCCGCGACTTTATGCCCGCTCTGAAAAACCTTCCGCGTCACAGTACCCCCCGAAAAAGAAGGCAACTACTCTTACGCGATGACGGTATAGACAGACGCGCACTCACTCACACGTATACACAAAGAACGGGTAACGGGACGCGTAAATAGAACAAGGACGGCCGTTGCCGCGCGCGCGTGCGCCGCGCAATTGGTATGGCAGCCGCTGCGGATCCTAATCGCGTTAGGCCAATTCGCGCGTGCGGTTAGCGTCTGCTCTCACTCGCGCGTGTGTGTGTGTATGGGTTGAAGAGTATTATATCGAGTCATCGCGGGGGCTTTGCGGTGCGCGGATGTTGTTGACTTTCGATGGATTTTATACGCGGGTGTATACCGGGAACTAAGACGGGATTAATCGTGGAAGATGTATAAAAAAAGGTTATAGACACAATATCTGCGTATATGTGTCGGGTCTAGGATTGACAGATGTTTTATTAGGGAATGCGCGTGGGCGATTCGGAGTAATTGAACATTTTTAGGAAGCTGCGGCCGGAGATGAATATAGTTTTTATTAGTTTCGCGCGAAGGAAAGAGGGTGGGACGGGGGGGCATTATTTCCGAGGAGTTATGAGTAAAGTTCGTGACGACTACGTGTGGCATTCCATGTGAAATATGAAGGGTCATTAAACGCGCGGTGTCTGATAAATCGTCACCAAATGTCGGGTGTGAAAGTTCGTAATTTATTGGTATACCAAAGAACTGATATTGCTTCTTAATTTTGTCACATTGGAAAATGCCTACTTCTGACTATTATAAATTAAAGAAAGAAAAAAAAACAGATACAGATCGAATCAGATTGATCTATATAAATGATTTAGAATAGTCAATTACGAAAAGTAATTAGAATTTCAAATGAAGCTTCGAGAATGCATCGGAGATGAGAAGCGCGGACAATCGCTTTGCATGAGATGAATTCTTCGTTGATAAAATAAATCGACGTAGGAGTCTATAAAATATTTGACTTTCTGATCTGCGAGCGAGACACACGTATACACACATGACATCACCGCCGCATAGGCGTCGACGTCGTCTTAAAAAATAATTCGAACTCCTTAAGTCATCATTATCAATAATGTTTTCATTCATCCCGATGTGCAATCATCCGCTGAAATAGACTGTTGCATGCGATCAAAATGTGTCGCAACTGTCAATATTCATTCATGCGAATTTATCGAATCAGCGTTTATAATAGTTCTGATTAAAGTTTCGCTCCGCGCGGCTTTATTCACCCGCGCTGACCGAGATGAAAATGGTTTAACAAATCAAGCGATAACGAGGGGGGGTTATAAAATTCATGAATTTTATTATCGTTCGTGCAGTCTATATGCGGAAAACTTTTTCCACGACTGCATTTGCTAAGTACAGAATGATAAAAAGCTTTATCTTAATTTACATTCCGAAAACCTTGAGCATATGGATTATGAATGTTGTTCTTTCGAAGCTTCATTCTGTCACGATTCTAAGGTCTCGTGTCGCGTTTCGAAATTGAATAGAGAATATTTTTACCTGTTAAAAAAATTGACGCATTAAAATGCTTAACGTTTTCCTCACTTCGTTTCTTAAAAAAAGGCATAAATCATAACGACGAATATATCTCAAAATCAATATAACTTCCTTTTCCACGAGCAACCCTAACATCATCATCATCAAAAATCATACCAAACTTGACAACCCTCGGCCATCCCCCATTAATCTCGGCCTCGCACCCACGTCATTAAAACTTTACCGAAAACCTCTTCCTCGTCGACGCGGGCGGCTGCGCCACGAATTAATAAATCAGCCGCGCGCGCGCGCGCGTGAAAGTCGGAGAAAGGGCGGAGTATGGCACGAGATTCCCTATCTCGCTGCCTGACTTTATGGGCATTCCCGAGGAAAGTCGACGTTTTTGTCGGTGGCGGCGGCGGCGGCCCTTTTCCACATCTGCGAGGATGAGATCATGTGTTTTATCTGCGTATAGTAGCGCGGGTTTAGTGGTTCGTTAGTCATGGCATATATAAGTCTCGCTTTTGACTGAAATAATCAGGTTTTTGTTGGTGGGTGATTATGGGATTCTATGAGATTTGCGGATTGACGTTATATGGCGGATAAATTATATTTTAAATGTGGCAATATTGACGTTTGGCTTTTTTTCTATATATATGTCGAGACGTATATAATACAAGGAGAGTTATAAGATAAATTTATATTTATATATTACATTTGATATTTTTGTATTTTTTTTTAATGGAAGTTCTACGTTTGCTTAACAATTTTTATTATACAGCAGCAGTAAACTATTGTCTACTCCGATTTCTCCCGGCAATTATGAATGCTTAACGCTTTTTATCGCTAAATCTCTCGCAACCCCAATTATCGTCATAGTTTCACAATGGCAAACACAATAATCTAAATTACTTTATCACCCATAAATTCGCCAAACAAACCCACTTTGAAGAGCTCGACGTAACAGCATATTACAACGATGTATATATATATAAGTATATATAAACAGCAGCGAACAAGGAATCGCGCGGCGCGAACTTTCCTCAGCGCATAAACAAGCGCGGCTCTAACGGGCCGATAAATAAACCCGCTCAATATTCATATAATACTTTTCTCTACTCGTGTGATTGCCATTAATTCAATGAGCGCCCGGCAATTATTATTATTATCATCATCGTTTAATATATTATCCCGTCCCGAAGTTTTCAGCGCGCTGCACGCGCGATGATGTGTAGAACCGGAGGTTCTATAAAAGATCCATCGGCGCCGCGTAATCGAAGACACGTTCCTATCCCCCCCTCGCACCGCGCGCGAGATATATCGCGTTTATTAGAGAAAAGGAAAAAGGAAAATTCGCGCGTTAACGGCCGGTATATACGAGCCTGCATTTTTCGCAGTAAAGTGTGCTTATAGCGCGGAAAACCTATTATTATGGGATTTTTCATTTCGAAAACGGGCTTTTCTTATAATAATGGCCAAAGGTTATATTGTTCTATAACTGTATATAGACGCGCGGTAATGATCGCGATTAAAAGAAGAAATATATACGCTGTTGCACGTTAGATTGGCGACGGAATAAGGGACGCGTTTGAGGTAATCTTTTCGCCCGTTATATAAATAAGCGCGCAAATGGATAAGCCACGTTACACTTTGTGTAACATTAATTTACCGTTCCGATCAAAAGAATATTAGAAAAAGCCAAACAAAACCAACCTAATGTAATCCTCTAACCTTAACCTTAATCATACTTTTACGAACACGCACGAAAATTCGATGAAATCGCACAGCGTCTCCACCAATGAATATTCCATCTATATACCCGACGCCAAGTGCTCCAGATATACACCCATCCATCCTCAACGGCGTCTATTCGCGTCGGGGGCGCGCACATGGCCGGAATTAATCGGCCATGTGCGGCAACAGGTCTCTCTCTTCGATAAAAGATCAAGCTATAGACACAGGACGCGCGCGCGGGGGGCCAATAAAAATTAATCGCCGATCATTGCGGCCCTTTATTATTCTCGGAAAAGCGATGGAGATCTGTGCGTGTGTGTGTGATGTATATTATATAAAAAGAGCAAGGTTGATGGGTAAGCGTATACAGCTACGAAAGTAGGCGTGTTTACACGAGCAATTAGGGGGAGATAGGAGATGTGTGTGTGTATGTGTGTGTGTGTGTGTGTGTGTGTGTGGGTGTGTGTGTGTACACGGTGCGTGTATGATGATAAAGATTTTTGCTCGGATTTTTGTGTCGTTCAATGTGGGTACATCTATATGGTGTGGATCGAGGTTTATTAATTTTTTTTCTGTGTGGTATTGGGCTGAATGGTAAATATTTTGCGAACTCGCGTTTTACATGTAATGCATTTTTGTCTTTTTATTTGATTGATTGTAATTTAACATTATTTTTTTTAAATAAAAGTTTTAAAAAGATTGATACATTTGTGCAAAATTCATTTAAATATCGTTTGTATAAACAGTGTTATACAATAGATGGAAAAGTTTAATAGGAAAACGTTTAACGACCTATTAAATAAAAATAAAATACGACCCAAAGCGGCGCCGCCGTTCGATTGAACCATTTAACCAATGACATTATTACGCGCCTCGATATAAAATTAAAACCAAAACTTCAAAGCTATAAAACCAATTTCTATAATCGCGCATCGCCAAATTAATGATTCAACTATATTTTCGCTGCCAAACACTTTATAAAAGGCAACACACACGCCGTGTCCCGTCTCTCATCGGTTACTGAACTATCGCGGCCCCCGTTCTATAACAGTCGCAAAACTTTACGATTTCCGAAAATAGCGTAAATTAGATTACCGGACCGCGCGTATACGCGAGAACCGTGCTGGCAACGAATCCTACTGTCTTTCTCGCAACTATTACACATACACATAAACCCGTATACATATTACACCCAAACACTCGATCCGGGCGATTATTCAAATTGAAAAATTGGCCGCGCGCGCGCTAGTATATAGAAAGAAACATGAAATCGCGCCTTGTAATCTGAACTTTACGAGCTGATGAATCGTCCGCTCGCTGTGTAGCGGCGTCGGCGGCGCTTGTTAGTAAATAATTATTCGGTTGTAACAAGCGCGCGGTAAAATTGAGTGTAAAAGTGCGCGCGTTCTCTATACAATTTTTTTTCCTCCTTCTCAACGTTCCAGAGAGTCACTCGAGAAAATCGTACGTTGCGCGCGCTAAAACAAATAAACGCCCACGCGCGCGCGGTTTATAATGCTTTGCGGCTATAGGCTGAATGGTCGCAGTTAATAACCTCGGGGTGGCGATTAATTTATAGTTTCGACGATTGAGGCGAATTAAATGTCACTATTTCAAGGTCGATTCTTATTTTTTTCGACGCAGTGATAATTGAGAATTGGATTTACGTCTGTCAGGGTTTTGGAGAAGTCGGCGAGACATGTTCGTTTCCTTACTGTCAAAATTGTCGAAAGTACACTTATATATCTATTTCTTGCACGTATATCTTATAAATTGTAAAATGTCAAACGGGCCGAACGGACATGCACGTATAAGTGATAACGTACACGACATTCGATAAAGTGTATTTTATTACGAGTTCACGCATGAGGCCACCAATTAGCAACAACAATTGTATAAATATTATTATAAAGAATCCATAAGATTAGATCATTCTCTCGAATAAATAACATAAATTCATTCGTTCTTTCGCACAATCTCTACAACCACTTGTAACGAAAAAGAAGCAACACTGTCGTCACATCCCACCTCTCAGCCATGCAAATTTTTCTATATATTTACACCCACATCAGCCATACTCGTCACTGTTTACACTGCGCCAAAAGCACGCAGGCCCCCTCTCGACCTTTTCAATCATCCTCAATTCCACCTCCTCCCCTCTTCCCACGCACAATATATTAAAAGAAAAAAAAAAAAACGAAATCATCATCGTCGCGTCTCTCACCTTAACGAGCAGATGAATCGGCTGGCTGACGCTGAGCGGTTTGCCGCCCCGGCGCGTCTTGCTGCCCCCGCCGCCTAAGCACTTTATCCACGGCATGCTGCTGCTTATATGTATACCGTCGTCGTCTCGCTTACTTCTTCATGGTCCACGCGTATATATTCGTTTTGTTTACTCCTCCAGATTCTTAGAGTGTCTTCTATATATTATATATATTATATTCGTTGCTTCCGTCTCGAATTTGAAATTCTGCTAGTCAGCTGCTATATCATCTATATAATCATCAGCTTGTTTTTGATTTTTGTTTCCCTACACTCCGCGCCGCTCGTTCGTTTTTGCCAGTGTTACACAATATTCGATGTATCGATGCACTTATAATGGTTACAAGCTTAGTTCCACTACGATGGGTAAAAAAAGAATTCATCCAACTTATCACACTCTCTCTCTCTTTCTCACACAGTCTCTGCACTTTCCTTTCTCTCCCGCCACCGTCTTTCGCGCCCCTCAGCCCTTCTCTCTAATCACAACAACAACAACACACTCCGCTCCACTATTTTCTTCCGCCGCCTCTTCCTCATCAGTCCGTCTCGGCGATCCTTCTTCTCGACGCGCGCCGCCGCGACTGAGTTGCCGCCGCCGCTGCTGCAGCTCTCTCAGAGCTCTTCCTCCTCCTGCGGAGCCCGCCGCGGCGCATGCTCGCGGGCCATTTGAATTTCGCGCACAGCAGTACCGACGTTAGATTACGTAAAGCGTCATCCATATATGTATACACGCAAAACAAGCGCGCGAGTGTATAATAGGGTAATTATATCGCTGGTCAGTGCAGTATGCGAGCAGCGTGTGTGTTTGTGATGTGAGCGACCGGCTCGTGCGGCGGTCTAGCGTCGACTGACAGAGCGAACACGCGCGCCGGGTATATCGGAGCTGATCGCAGCACCGGGCCGCCGCAGTCGCGCTCTTTCTCCCTCTCTTGGAGCGCGGCCGTCTGTCGGAGCCAGCCAGGTTTTAAAGGGACACCGGCCCTCGCTGCACGGCTGTTTTGTTGAGATTCTTTAGGTTGCGACGGGCTGCGAAAACCAGGAGCACGCAGGGATGTGGTGCGGCTGTGATATTTTTGGCAGGGTGCATGTTGGTGGTTTGAGATTTGTAAGGGGTTTGATGAAGTTTATGTCAGTACGGTTACATATTTGGCACGGGATTCGTGGGTTTTTAATTAAATTATACGTTTCGAATTGCTGGAATGTAATCGATTGATTGACTCGCATTCCTTCATTTAGAGCGAAATTGTTTTTACATTTTAATTGATTTATCGGCTATCAAGTTACCGATGGAATTAATGCTCCTATAAAGGAATTCCGGAATTTATAGATTTTAAAGTGATATTCCAGCCATTGTAATTGCTATTCTACATTCCAAAACTAATGTATCCCTCTTTATTATTTCTGCTATATATATGTTAAAATGCTTAAATTGTTATATGATTTTATTAAAATACCTTGTAAAATGTCATATAGGATTCAAGCACTCAAAATTCATACAGATATTTAACCATATATCCAAAAACTAAACTAAAAGATAAAATTCACATATAATAGAACCTTACATCACCTACTGCACTACAACAATTAAAAATTCAGATATCCGAAACCTCATAAAAATCCTCCCCCGTCGCTCGGAAAAACTTCATAAATGTTCAACTCGCACACATAGACACTTCTATATATTATGCGTACACTTCCTCTTCTCCATACCTTTGCTAAAAAGCGAAAGACAGACGGCGGGGCACGCACCGTTACACGGACGCGTGTGCATATATGCGCGCATTTACTTACAGCAATGCGCTCTCTCTCTCGGCTTTTGACGCGAGCGCGCGCAGAAGATTCTTTGAGGATTTCGCGAGTGACTGAGCGCCGGCTATTCGTAAAAACTCTCTCCTCTCTCTGCTGCAGCGCAGTAACGTGCCGTCGAATGGAATTAAGTTGCAGAGGCAGCAGCAGCGCCGCCGCCGCTGGTTTTTCTCCGGGCTTTTATTTTCGCGTTAGCCGGGGTATAAAGGCTGTTTTTCCCCGTAAGAGAGGGCCGCGCCGAGGCTTCCTTTATTTTTCGCAATTTCTCGCGCGCGTACGCGCGTGAAGCGTGTATATATGTAGAGAGAGAGGAGTGTATACGGGGTGGAAATGAGTTTTTATGGCCAAGGAAGAGTCTCGCGCGTACGCGCTGATTATGTTTTTACAATGAGGTAACTGTTCTTTTCTCCTGGGGGTCCGCGTGCGAGGCTCTTTTGCTTGCCTTTTTTCGAGCTTGGTCCAAAGGAAGATACGAGAGAAAGTCCTGTTTTTTTTTTGTTTACATTTGAGGAAAAAATGAAAGACTGATGAAAAACTGCATTGTTTGCGATGGATGAAAGTAACGGCGCTTGTAAGGGGTGAAATGCATATATGAAAAAAATATTTCAGTAAATTATGTGTTTGATGTTCGTTCCAATTCCAAAAGAAATGATATTTTCATCGTATGTATTTATCATTAGTGAAATTTACTTTTCGTTAAATAGCTGGTAACTATTCCAAATGAATTCTCAACAGAAAATGCGCGCAAAACGCTGAAAGAATACTAGTAGGCGTCTCATTACTCTGCTCTATAAAGAGTTAAGCTTCAACGACTCCATTTCAAAAGATTTAAACGCACACGCAGCAGCTAATTACGAAAGTGAATAAACTAACTCGCAAACGAATTCCTCTTTTTTTTTTTTTTC
>JAPYZP010003934.1:0-10858 GCA_030522985.1 Torymus sinensis
GAAGTAAATCGCGTGTTTGAGAATACAAAAGCCGCTCGAATGCGCCACGTGGACACCCCACAGTGATTTAATCATTGAGGTACACCTAAGAGCTGTTTCCCGTTCTTTGTGTGCTGTAAATTAATGACTTATACGGTGGTTGCGTTCTCAAACCCGTTCGAGCTTCTATATCTAAACTGAGACACGTGGCGCCGTCGTAATTAATTAAAAGCGCCAGGAGTGATATGGTAATCAAATTATCACTATACGAAAGGTTTACGGAACTACGGGTACGATACGTCGTTTATAATATAAAGATTTTTTTTATCTTTAGAAGTCGTTTTTATTTCGGTTTTCTGTTTTGTGTCTTGACCAATTGTGTAATTTCAGTAACAGAATCCAAATAAATTGGTATTGGGAAGGAATTATTACTTTTTCAAACAAAAAATAAAAATTATATTTTGAATTTACTTGTGCTTCAATTATGTATATGTTATTTATGTCATCTTATTTTAAAAAATATTATTTTATTTTATTTGTATGTAAAATGATAAATTAGCATACACCTCTTAAGGTCAGTGAAAGTTGCTTACGATTTTCATATAGTGTCTCTAGATACCTATGGGACATAGTATAACTAGTTAATTTTTCAAATAAATTTTCTTATCAGTTATTATATACTTAACGCTTTGCATTCTGAAAATTAAATATATTTTTTTGCATTCTTTGAGGCTAGCGGACATCAAACGAACCAAATTGTTGTTTAAATTGTTAATTTATTCGACGTTTCGGGATCGTTCATATACTCCCCTCTTCAGGGCATAATAAACAAAGTCAATTAAACATATTAGTAAGTCTTGTTACATGGAGGAAAATCTTCGTCGCACCAACCAAACGAACTGAGTAGTTGATTTATCGGAGACACTCGATCGATCCGATATCAACATTTATAGGTATACCACACAAAAGTTCCTTTGGTTGGTGCGGCGAAGGTTTTCGTACGTGTAACAGGACTTACCAATATGTTTAATTGATTTTGTTTATTATATGCCCTGAAGAGGGGAGTATATGAACGCTCCCGAAACGTCGGCAATAAATTAACAATTTCAACAACAATTTGGTTCGTTTGATATCCGGTACCCTCAAAGAATTCAAATACCACGAACGTATATTCAACTATATATTTTTTTGCAATTTTTATTAGAATTTTTAAATATTCTTTTTTCTATAAAATTTGTAACTTCAAAGCCCATGTAGCTTACAACTTGTGAATTTTTCATGTCATAAACATTTTTTATATTATATCTATGAATGATACATGCACTGTCTATTAATGAGATCGTCCATTATTTTGAAACCATTAATTGATAAACATGTATGAGATGTACTTCTAAAACGGAATAACATTTATCTTTTTTCATGCCATGATGTAAATTCATTTAATAATCTTGAGTAGAATAATTATTCGAAAAACTGTACCTATATTATCACACGTCAATGATTAAATTATACCACGGTAAATAAATAATAGTTGGTGTCGGTCACTTCAGCAGACCGCAAGACTTATTTTTTCGCGATTTCGTCACAGCACTATTACACGACATTGTATTAAAATTATCTGTAATTCTTATCTAAACTCTTAACTAGAATTACCACGAAACAATTTCATAGTGATTTGTTAATAAAATTATAAAAAATGAACCTTGATCGAGAAGTAAAATCATCACTCATTTTAGTTTATAAAAATATATTCTGATGGTCAATTGATACATCGATCGTTTTGAATAAAAATCTTTCAGTATAATAACGAATGAAAAGTGAATTGACACACTCACCTGTCCATACTTGCGGCGCCAAATGTGTGTACGTCAGCGTTCCTCACACCTTCTCGTCGACCACAATCCCAATATTCAACCGAAATTGACGAAAAAATCGCCAGCCAAAAACAGCAAACTACCTGCCAAATCCTTCGCCTCCGTCACCCAAAACTGCTCACCCTCACCCTGAACTCCAACCTCAACGCACTACCCTCTCACCGGCAGAGAGAGCGAGAGAGAACCTCTGGCCGTCCGTCCGAGTCAAAGATCGGCCACTTAATCGACGGCCAGGCCGTTCCGGAGCGGAAAACTGTGCAACGCTCACCTCGGCTCGCGCACCCACGCCCGCGCCGCGCGACGTTTTTAACCTTTGCGCGCGCCGCCGCTGTGCAAGGGTTGCGACCACCGGGGTTGCGCGTCGTCGCCGCCTTCGGTGCGCGCGATTGGTCGCTGGGCGGGGCCACTGCGCCGCGCCATTGGCCCGCGCGATCGAGAGGGTGACATGAGAGATAGAGCGGATATACGGCTACGTATACGTGTGTGTATCCTACAGGAAAGGTTGAGGATATTGTGCGGTGGTGACAAAAATTGTCAATTTTTCGGCGACGTTGGTTTTCCGCGATATTCCGTCGTATACTTAACTGGCGCCTTGATTTTTATTGCTCGCGGTTACGTTGAGCGGTGCGCAATGTGCTTCGCGATGGGGTAATACTTAAATATTGAGTCGGATTTGGATTTGAATGTGGTATTTATAGAATTTGGTTGATACCGGTGTTGAATTTCGTATTATTTGGCGGTAGCTGTTGGAAAAGGTGTAAAAAATAATTAAGAATATATAAAGAGTGTAAATACGATCATTTATCAAGTCCTTACATTGAAGATTAGTTTTAAATAATAACAATTATATTGAAATAAAAAGTTTATATTAACTAATAACTGGTTGGTTACATTCTCTCTATCGCATACCTGTACCTATCGACAAGTGATTCATCTTTTAATTGAGATCCGGTCGCTTATTCTTTATGGATGTAAAAGAAGTATAGACTACTAGAATTTTTGCAAGTCCTAATAAGGACAAAATGTTAATCTTGAAGGGAATTTTAGAAAGTTTTTTTTATCTTATCTTACCGATTGACTTTATTTAATTTAAAACTTTTAAATATAGAGTTTCAAATCTCTTGTATCACGAGTGGAAAGAAAGTTTGGGTTTTGGACAGTTTGATAAAATTTTCCTTTTGGAAAAACAAATTAATAAACCAATACCAATGAATCTAAAGATCAGATCGAATGTTATAGTTATTTACAGAACCAATTACTGCACATGACATTCGATTGATGTTTAAAATATGTATAGTAATTGGATAGAACACAAAACTAAGTTTTATAATGTACACTATGTTAATAAATCTAATGACCATTTGTAAATCATGATTTAAGCTGTTATGCAAACAATTCTTTACATTGTTAATAACGAACTTTACAGTGTGTTAGAATGAATAACTATGGGTTTGCATTGACATTAATAAAAAATAAATAAAAAAATAGTAACATATAGTAAAGCTGACTAGAAACATAGTGATATAGGGTAGATGTACCGGTTCTGGGCACCTAAAAATCCATTTAATAACATGGATATGTGGCCAAAAATGGAACAGTGGTCAAAACCGGTACGTCTACCCTAATTAATTCATTATAAGTATAAGATATACTAATGACATTTGTTATCATTATCTTTCCAGTTTTCTGTGGTCGATTTTCAGAAAGATATTATTAGAATAGTTGGTAAGACTTTTAGACCTATGTATCATTTCCGGCATTTTGACTTTCCTTTTTCTATCAAAATTTTATTAAACCAGGTTGAAAAGCTATTCAGCAAGCTCAAAAGCCAACCTTCACAACTACTTCGACACTGCAACGTTAAAAAGTTAATGGAACAATTTATTACAGAAAGAAACCCTTTGTAAGTATTTCCAAACTATTTATTCAAGTCAGTACTTTGCTTTCTTATTCAAACGATAACCAAAATAGTAAAATGTAAAAGTAATGCAAATATCTAGCTAATTTATATTTTTAACCGAATAGATAAACGAGAATAGCGTGTTCCCACAGTTCCCTCTAAACTAGAAAAGAAGAACTCGCACCCTCGACGTCGGGTACGCGATATATATACAGGCGCGAGGTCGAGGAATCGTCGAAAGCTGCGGAAAACGGTGGGAAAAATACCGGGCTCGTCGTCGTCGTCGTGGGAGGAGGAGGCGGCGGCAGTGGCAGCGTAATCCGGCGCGGTGCGGTGAATCCTGCGGATCGCTCGCCTCGAGACTCTCTTCCCTTCTTTCACTCGAGAAGGCGAAGAATCGGGCGGCTGCTGAAGTGTCGCGGCGGTCGGGCTAATGGCTCGGCGCCGCTATTTTGTTAAACAAGGAAACCTTTTATCCCGTGAGCAGGGCGCACCCTCCTGCGCGCAGAGAGTCGCAGTCGGCGATCAGGGACGGCGCCGTCGGCGTCGGGAAATTGATTTTCTTGCTATAGGTATATATGCGCAGACGTGCGGGCTGTAGGTATCGGAATTTCAGCGGGATCCGTACGGACTGGTATATTTATTGATTCGTGTTTATGACCTTTTGGGAACGTCACTGAAATTGTTCGTGCGAACGTGTCTGTTCGTGAGGTATAGGTAATAATGTGATTTCGAGGACTTGACTTTGAATGAATAAAAATGGTAAGAGATAAATTTGATCTAGATATAAATGAAAGATTTTCAGTAGGAAAATAGTTCCTGGTAAATGAAAATTAAGAAGATAATTTAATTATTGCTACAGGTTATCTTAATGGTCATGAAAAGAACAAAAATTTCTAAAAAAAGTACAAAAATTTATTGTTATAGTCACATACATTTTTTAACATAAACAAAACATCTTCAGTGAGGCGCTCTACTTGGAATATTATTTATGTGTTTTACATGAATTCGGTGATGAACATTTGCAATGATCATATTATTGTATAAACGTATAAAATATTAAAAAAGAGTGTTAGTGTTTCAGGTTTTCCCTGAAGTAGTTACTGATAAATTCCTTGTTGTCCTTCTAGTTTATTTTTGACCGTATATCAATAATATAATTTATAATTTTATTATTAAAGATATTCTATTATATAGAAAGTTAATTATATATTTAGTATACTTTTATGATTAATACTAATTAAAAGTAATAATATTTGTGCTCAATTATAAATTAATTTCCTTTACTTTTTTGTAACGCGTGGCAAAACTATTTTCATTTAATGGAAGTTACAACAATATTTATGTAAAATAAGCTATCATCTAAATGAACGATACTTGTAGATATACATCATTCGACTCTAAAAGTAAATTTTATTTATTATTTAAAATCGAATGGATTTCAAATGACTAATTACATTTTGAATTACTAAGATCGATTAAATTGGTCCAGCCAAGTGACTTACATTAGTTTTGTTTAAATAGTGATATTTTCTATTTGTCAATATTTTACGTTCAATTCAATCGAACTATTTTGTTTTAACTAATTTACGAAAATTCCCATTTTTTTCACGATTTTAACAACCGACAGATTTTCGCCAGCGTGGTAGTAAGATACCCAGTCTTTGACAATCACGAAAATAACTCGCAAAAGATTCACAGTGGCATTGGAGATCGTCTGGTGCACATTCACACATGTCTTTCAAGCAGGTTTCGTAGTAAGATTCTACATTTATTTTTTTTAGGCATTTACTAAAGACTGATCCTTTTATGTAACTACATAACCTGTGGACAGAATTGATTCGCGATCAGTTTTGTTTTGTATTTTGTTTTTATATTAACTACAAATTGTATAATTATTAAAATTATTTTACCTTTTGTCCTTATTTGGATTACAACCTCGCACTCCGTAATTCCTAGTTTCCAAACAAATTTCATCTCCAGCTGTCCAAGACTGTGCAAAAATGGCCGGATCCTCGGTTGAGATATCTTCGCGAGTGGTCAAGTCGTCATTGGCTATCGAATTAAAGTTGCCACACAAACCGCACAGTTTCTTTCGATAAGTCTTCGGTACCGTAACCTCAAGAAAGCCCACGTAGTTCCAAAGAACCTTTATTCCCATTTTCGAACTGATTACAACGTTTTCGTTGACCTCATTAATTTCTAACTTATTTCGTAGATGATACGGCAAATCGATGACTTCGTCATTAACTTTCGTGTTTTTATTTTGCTGAAGATCAACTCTTACATCACCCAACTTCACCGATATCCTTTTGATAGCTGCGTTATTTCCTGTTACAGTATTTTTTAATCGAATATTAAAAGTTCCTCCATCACAATCACTTGCTAATTGATATTTGCAGGAACCTAGGAATGCATACATTTTGTCATCAAATGTACGAAAATGTGTTCCTCCAGTTACTGTACATACTCCTTGACCTGAAAAAACAAACAAATTTCTATAATTTTTTTTTTATAATTTTATTTTGAAATTTGTCAAATAATGTTATAATAACTATATGACAATAATAAGAAGACTATGCATTTTCTAGTAGTGATAATAATTCAATTGTATTTTAATGAACTTACTTCCTTCGCATATTGGACAGCATTCTCCTTCACGAATTTTCAACATTGTATTGGGTGGGCAGCTTATAGCTGGGCACATAATCACTGAACAATTGGATCTGCCTTTAAAGCAAGTACACGTTTCACATGTAGTCGTGTTCCAGGTTTCTCCATCCTTAAATAATTAAAAAATATAGTTGATTTATAATATTCTAGAGTTTGGTGAAAATTTTGAGTTATAAATTGATAATTTTGAAAGACTTATAAAAGTATTTGTTCAAAAACTGTAAATATATTCTAACTAACTGAAAACACTTTAATGCAGAGAAGTGTTTTTGTTAGAAAAATAGATTACTAGAATTTGCAATACTGCTTTACTAGTTGTTGTTAGGTAATAGAAGAGAATCAATTGATAACAAATTTGAAAAGAATATAGAAGTATAACAACTAACTTTGTACGTTACATCATTGAAAGTGCAACTTCTTAATTGTCTAATTATAGGCTTTTTTGGTACATCTATGATCATATGTTCAGTTTCTTCTTCTTTATCTTCACGTTCAGCTTTGTCATTAATCTTATCTTCATTTTCATTTTCATTTTCATTTATGATTTGTTGTTCTTTTTGTTGTGATTCGATTTTGATTTCATCTTCGTCATCGAAATGTTCACAGTGGGCACAGCATCTACCAGGCAACATTTTCTGGTGTTCTATTTTACAATGTAAAATTGGACAACTTTTCTTTTCGCAAAACAAAGTTGAATTCTGACAGGAACATTGAGTGCATTCGTCTAAGGTGAATTTGGTTCCCGAGTGTCGGATCGTTTTGCCAAGTATACAAGAACCTTTAGACGGTTCTAAATACATGCTAGGACCTGTTAGATATTGTGAGATTTATACGATTTTTAAATTTTATAAAAACATGCATTTCGATACATTAAAATTAGGTCATCATTGTCCTCCGTAATAATCCACTCTACTTTCATGCTAACTTTCAAGTCAATACTCCGAAATATTTAAAACTCGCATATGAAAAAACTTTGTAGATGATTTAGAAAATTTTGTTTAAATGCCATTAGTAGACGTATTGGAATATCTATTTCAAACTTCACCGGATAATAAATTGCATTACTATGAATTACAATAATGCTTCGATTTTTGTCATATCAAAATAGATTTCTTTTTTGTATAGTACATCTGTCTTATTAGTTCGATCAGTGACATTAGCCATGAGATCTTTACAATGCAAATAATAATATTTCAGACAAAAACCCAATTAGTATATATAAATTCTTTTACCTAAACATTGTGGACAACATTCATCTACGGCTTGCAAAATTTTTTCTTCAGGACAATTCAACACTGGACATGTTTTCTTAATACAAAGAAGATTTTCCGAAGGACAAACGCATGTGACGCAAGGATCTTCTTTGCGCATTATTTGAGTTTCATTGATGATGTGTTCTTTATTTATATTGCAAACTACAAGTAATAACGTTTAAATAAAAAAATCTGATTATAACATGAAAATAAATCACATAATATTGTTATAAATTTTTGGAATATTAAACAAATATTAATACTCAATAAGTTTTCTTTTGACGAATCGTCCAACAAAATTCAAATGAAAATCTCATTTTAATTAATATAGTTTGAAGTTCTTATATTTCAATATTATTTTAGATTTTTTATTTTAAGAACTCAATTTTGAAATGAGTTTCAAATTCGTTTGCTTCGTAAAAATGTTTGAGAGAACAGCTACTTGGTTCCCTTATTTGTACAAGCACTAGAATTATAGAAATCTAAATAAATAAATTCTTATAAAACTTGAAACATTTTTATATGAAAATGAAAACACAATTCAAAATACGTATTCTCTTGCCTAATATGTTCAGTAGTTTTTACCAGGACATTTAGGACAGCATTGACCAGGCTCCGGTGGTATCGGATTGTTGCAAGGTGTGTAACAGTGAATTGGTGTTTCCGTTATAATACCAGCAAAGCACGTGAACGATCTGCATGGATTTGTCGGCTCAGTCCATTCTGTACCCGATTCATAATATGTATTGTTTTTGATACAGCCTGAAGATTAAAAAATACTTTTTGCATACAATAATACTAGATTATTCTTTGATTAATTTATCAAAGCTGATTTCAAACTACACATAAGAAAATTAATAACATTTATTAAATAACAGCGATGTAAAAAGTTTGTAATCAATAATTGAGGACTCAACGGTTTAACGATATCTTAAAAAACTATTCTTATGAGTATGTTAATGCATAAAAATCAAATACCCTTGCATTTTTTACAGCATTCGCCTCTTTGCAGTTCCTGGAGTAGATAACAGCCATCGCTGCTGGGACAATTTATTTTAACACATTCAACCATTCCGTTCTGCAGCGGAAAATATTCTTATTTTAGTACTTCTTTTATTATAAATACTATAAAATAGATTTAATAAACCTCTATAGTTACGTTTAACTAATACAATATTTTTGTAAAACTTTTGTAATAAATAATAATAAAGAAATAAATCAAGTGTACTTAGAATTGTAGGAATACACCATTACTATAAAAAGTCTTAATTAAGAGGAATACATATTCAACAAATGAATTTTAATATTACAAACCTGACAAGTACAGTCAAAACACTTCATGTAAGCTATTTCTTGAACAGAAACAGATTGGCCTTCATCTTCACAAGATTGTTTGGTGCCTGTTGACAACAATTGTTGTATCGTTGATCATTTACAAATTAATTAACAATCTAATAGATAATTTGAATTTACGATGAAAAAATAAAAATAATATTATCACTTGCGTACCTGTGAGTTGTGGAGAATAAGCCTGATTACCAGGAATTACAAAGAAAACAAACAAACAGATTGCGAAACTTATTGTCGTCGAAGAAAGTAGCACAAATATTGGCATATTGTCCACGTCACTCACAAAACAATGCCAAACCCTTGCAATTAAAAAAGAAAACAAAGTATAAATAAAATTCTTCATCAAAGTAGGAATAATTTGTGCTCGATTAATATTTAAATTGTCATTTTCCGAGAAGAACTTAGTAAAATTAATATCCACCTCACAAATGATTTTTTCGTCATGACGATTGTGAAGAATTAATTAGTAAAATCATTTTATTGCTGAATCTGCGTTCATACGTTACAATGGAGGGGGCCGGTGATGTCTTCTGCTGACTTGAACTTTCGTCACTATTCATAATACAAAACAGACCACACTCGTATCGTAACAATTATAACGTAAACGGAAGTTGAAACGTTAACGTGCCAGCGTGAATAAGAGATCGCCAAATTTTTTGCATGGCATTGATTTTTCATAGTTCATAGTGAAAGTGTGTTACTAAATTATATTCGTTCATGTGATTGTGAGTTTTAAAGTATTCATCTCTGTGTCAAATTATAGTGAAAGTTTTCATAACAAAAGTCACTAAACAGTTATTATAAAGCGTTATACATAGCTGAAAATTAATTTTTAAAGGCTAAGAACAAAAGTAAATATACTATGTTCATTTTGGAGTAGCTCTTTCATGTAAAACGTAATTTATTTATTCAATTTGCTATACATATTTAACTAATTAATGATGAGCACTGAAGGTATGTTTGAAAATACAAATAATATTTAAAAACAGAGTTTAAATTTTAATTTTAAAATATTTAATCTTATAATTATATAATTCATATTCGACTACCGTATTTCCTTCTCAGTGCTTGATATATCATCTGAAGAAAGAATAAATGTTGATGTTTGAATATAAACAATTTCAAAGAAGCGTGGTCATTTATCTATGCATTAAATGCTTTGATTCGAAAAAAAGCCCAGCCCTTTTCCAGATCAAAGCAAATTCTTTTTAACGATTACCAATAATATGTGACTAGAATTCGGAAAATTATAAAAAAGCTATGGATCAAACGGACTATTACGTTATTACTGATCTATTGACAAAATATTGATCATAAGAAGGTACGTAAAATCGGTATAAAAGCTTGAATAAGAAATGTTTCATGCGGTATTAACAAAGTGATAAGAAATAAAAGCATAATATGCTACAAGTGATGTATAAATATTTCAATACACATTTTCATAGGATAAAAATAATACACACAAGGGCATGTAACGATAATATATGTCTCCTGTGTTTCTGTTATTTTTTTTGTATTTTATATATGCTCCTTTTTTATAACAGTTTTAACATAACTATTATTGTTAAAAAGTATAAAAAAAATTGTGGTTCCGGCCGGGATCGAACTGGCGACCTTCTGCGTGTAAAGCAGACGTGATAACCGCTACACCACGGAACCACCTATTAAATTGGAGCTGTAGCAAGCCGGATCTCCAAAAAAGTGGGGGTAAATCTATTAGACTGGAAATAAAACGCATATACGATTACTAAAGCAGTGAGTAAATGTTCACAATTTTATGATTGAATTGTTATAGCAATAGTTCATATAAGTATTTCCAAATCCGTTTC
>JAPYZP010003935.1:0-11167 GCA_030522985.1 Torymus sinensis
AAGTGGAACGCCATTGATCTGCTTGATAACAATGTTGCGCACCGGCCGAGCTATATACAAGCTGTGTGTTTTTACACTCCTTATACGTTTCTCTCTACAACGCTTTCTTTTCAGCTGAGTGAATATTATAAGGTCTGGGGAAAATTTGGGTTATAGACGCTGGAATGACGTTTGTATATTTTGATTTATTTTAGGACTTTAATAGTAGGTGTGTTTCTATTTGCATCATCACAGATGTATATTTATGGATTATTTTGTATGGTAAAAAGCTGTGGTAGTAATAATAGATTGTTTGGGAAAAAAAATCATTACTAAATATTTCATCGCGATTGATCCGGAAACTCTGGCTATCCTTTATCGCTGGAAAATTAAGCCACGTTAATTGGGACAAACAGTGTGTATCGCGTAATGACTGTCGGCAATTTAGATCGATGCCGATATATAAATAAGTAAGAAAAAAACGTGTCATTCAAACTCGTTATAAAGGCGATTAAAGTTGTTGAAATGTACAAGTGGGTATAAGAGGCTTGGTTTTCTGTCACTATGTTGCTGTTCGAAGAAAAATTAACGTTGATAATTGCATATATACTTTGAAATAGTATATAGATAATAGAAAAAAGTAAAGCTTTTGAAAATATGAGAATAAATTAGGAATTCCAGTTTCTTCGATAATTATACGGAACATCAAACGCGGAAATGTTTAAAGCGTTATCGGCGAGATTTAGCGAGGCAATGTTTTTGCGTCGAAATAAAAAGTTTTGCAAAAAAGTGTCGAATTTATCCACACTTTGCGTGCTCTGCAACACTCAAATTGCCCGGAAGCTTTTCAATCTTTCAAGTCCATCATACGTATGAGAAAGCGGGTTAAATGTTCTTATTACCTGCCCCTGTTTATTCTTGCAAGCACTAATTTCTCCGATCTCAATGCATGCAGATTAATGTGCAATCTCAAAATTGCAGGATAAACCATCAGTCGATTCGAACATGTATACAAAAAATAATATTTTAAGCCTTAAGTTTTTTATTGTTATCGTCTATATCTAGCGTGCGTAAACGTACCGGAAGACATTCAAATCTACCTCGTTCTCCATTCCCTCGTCATTCAAACCTTCTACCCCGAAAATTTTTGGGGTCAGCCTCACCCGGAAGTCCGAAAAGAGTATCCCCACCAGCGTCTTAAAATTTCAATTAAAAATCGCCACTATATAGCTTATATCCAAGCAACCACCCCTCGTCCCACATCCACTTCCCTCCCAATCGCACGCACACAATCTCGCCGCGCGCATTAATCCTCCCCGGTCACGCAACAGCCACAACAACAATAGCCGCCCATCCCCCACCACCGCCACTTTTCTAAACCAGGATAATCCGGATTCGCAGGAGCCGGACGATCAGCAGCAGTGCGGCTGCCGGCAGTCGAGGCCGGCTCACAGGTGTTCGCACCACCATCACCACAACCACCACCACCATCGGTACCGCTCGGGTACCAGGGACAAGCAGCGTCGAGGAGGTTGCTGTAGTAGGGACGGCCCGGAGGAGCGAGAGGGCGAGACGTCCGGATACGCGAGTGATAATTTGGACGGGCCTCAGCAGCAAGTTGTCGCGTTGCCGTGTCACGGTAAGGGTCATGTTTCAGTTGTGCGGATGGTTTTTGGGTGTGGTGAATTTAGATTAGCTTAAAATGAGTTTTGAATATGAAGGAGTTGAGTGAAATATAGCTACGACGATTTGAATTATTATTGATTGGACGTTTTTTCAGTGGTTTTATGAAATTTTTCTTGCTATCTATATTAACTTTATTATTGAGTTAACGTGTAAATAAATTGTCTCCTATAATATATTTGAATTTATTGTTTGAAAATATTTTCTTCTTTTTTTTTAGTTACAAATCTGTTTTAAAATAGTATTTTGATTGATTAAGAAATTTTAATTTATAGCTTATTTGATGACTAATAATTACAATGTGCAATGAGTAGTCAACATAATATTTGTTATTAGTAACATTTTTTCTGTAAAAATTGAGTGACGAAATTTACTGAATATAATGGTTCGGAAAAGGCCGATGACTGTACCAATTGTTGCATTTGAACTCGGGTGCACGCATATATGTACGGAAAAATCAATAGCAAAATGTTATGCAGACTTGCTGCACTCGTTGTATACATTTTTTAAGATAAACTTCATTGCGAGGCTTTTTTTTAGCTTTCGCTGCATTGAAAAACGGAATAGTATACGAAAAAATATAAACTATTCAATTTATCTGAAATAATAACTTTATAATCTCCTACTAACTAATAGTAAATTATTTGCCACGCGCTATATGTATAACAGTGCCTAAGTATATTGCTCGTTCGTAGTTCAAAGACACAAATTTATTATTTAGAAACAAAAAAACCTTTGGCATTCAATGTAGAACGATGATCGTTAAACCTAAAAACTAATTATTTAAGATACCTTTTTTCTCAACTTTTCCTGAAACTTGCACAAAAGTCTCATACACCTTTTTCGCTATTTTTCTTTTTAAAAGCGCATATCAGAGTTTAACTCGATTTCACTACCCAACCAAGCAACCCTCTCCCAACAAAATTACTTTACCATTCACCGTATCATGAAAACCCTCTGACCGACTTTTCCTCTACCAACCGCCAGTGAACTGCAACAACCCGGACGTAGCGATGGGCGAGCGCACCTGGCAGAATCCGTACTACAGCGACGAGAACGGGGGCGGCTTACCTGCGACCGCGTCCACGTCGTCGCGCGACAAGCTGGCGAGCTTGCGGACCACCGGTGCCAGCGTCGCGGGCGAGTTCAACCGACAGCGCTGGGGTAGTGTGTGGGGCCAGGAGACGTCCAAGGATCCGCCGCCGCCGTCGTGGCTCGAACGCGGCTTGTCGAGGTTGGATCACAGCTCGCAGGTGGGTTGACTGGCCGTGTCTGTGAAGATGATGAAAGCTGGTTTGAGAATGGTGTTGTGTAGAGTTATTGGTATGGGATGATTGATTGGTATGAAGTATGGACAAATACTAGAGATCATTTGCCGCTACAGAATTAGATTTAACCGGATAATAACAGATATTTTTAATAATCTTTATAACCACAAAAATATATAGCTGAACAAGGTTTTTTTATATTTTTTACTTCAATTTTTTAATGAAATTTCAAGTGTTTATTTATTTTAGCAATATAATTTGTATGAAACTGATGAATGCATTATTTATGGAGAAATGAGTTGAGAAAATTGTATCCAGAGAGATAAGGTAACTCTGGGTAATTCGGTCATACTACCTAATTCAGCCCCACTTTATAGGAAAACTTAATTAGACATAAAATTGGGTTAAAAAATGTAAAAAAAATATGAATTAGAAATTATTTGAAATTTTGCTGAATATTTTTTACTTGATTACAAGAGAATTCGTCTGAAAAGTGACTGTATTAAGTACACACGTCAATTAATGTTTAGCTAGCCAGTTCTTTTATTTAGCTCTTAGCAAAGCTAATTTCGTTTTTGGAGTGTTTGAAAATTCTTTTTTTTTTTTTTTGTAAAAGATAGATTGTATTTAAATGTATGTAGACATCTTTATTATTTTTCCTTGAAGAAAATGAAAAAACTTTTTAGAATTAATTGGCTGAATTAATTACACATAACAAAGCACAGTCAAAACACTCTTTTTATACTTTGCATTCTTGTCAAGTTAATATCATGTCTAGAGCGTATTGTTGGCGGTATTTTTTCATCAAAATATTTTAATATCTTATTTTAATAAGAGAATTATATAACCGATCATTTTCAAGTTGAATCGTTGGTTATATTAAAAATGAAATTTTGTTTTCATAATTGATTTATTAAATCCAGTAAACAAGGAAACCGACAAAAGGTTTTATAATTCTTACACAAAATTTACATGAAATACTAAAAATATTAATAATGATATTACGCACGATGGTATAAAACTATATTACACATTTTTTCATTTCCAATATTATCAATTCTAACAAAGTACTTTACTCTCAGGTTCTAGTAATAAATCACGACAGTGCAAGCAGTCCAGATAGCTCAACAACGGGATCTCTCGGATCGGATACGAATAAAACGTATCTCAGAGGTCAAAATCTGCCGATCGATGCGGATATCTTGCAAGAACGGGAAATAAGGCGGCAAAAAGCTTTAGAACTTCAGACCGCGATAAAACAACAGCTCGAAGAACGAGAAAGAAAAAGAAAGGAAGAGAGGGAAAAGAAGTTGAGAGAAGAACGCGCCGAAGAGGAGAGGATAAAGCGAGAACGGGATCTCGAAAAACAAAGGTTTAAAAACTACAATAAATTTTATTTCACAACACAATATTGCAGCAACAATAGAAGTAGCGAGCCTAATCTGACAAAAATACTCACTCTCTCATTTCTCATTCGCACTCAGGTTCGAAGAAGAGCAACGCCGGCAACGCGAGAAAGAGGCGGCGAAAGCGAAAAAATCACGAGCGATGCAGGAGATGATCGAAGCGGCCGAGCGTCAAGCACGCGAGGAAAAGTCGCGCCTGCAGCAGCAGCAGCGGAAGCGGCACGAGTCCAACGAAGATTTGAAAGAGGACAACGACAAGGAGAACGCGCCTACGACGCGCGGCGCCGTCGTCCCCGTGGACAAGGAGGCGAAGCAGGCGCTCAACAGGCGCGAGTGCGGCGTCAACATGGACACGCAGTAAAGATTTATTTTCTTTTTTTTCTTTGAGAACTATTTTATAAGTGAAGTGCTTATATATATCTATACTGGTTTTCCTATATATACTAACGGTTTTGGTTTCTTTTGTAAGTAGTGCATGAATACTGAAAGTGCATGGCTCTCGGTACTACGAGTTTGCAGTATATTCTTGTTACTTTTATTGTACATGTATAGGCATGACGATTCAATAAATTGTTATATTAAGTACATTGGAATTATTAGTCTGAGACGTGTTATGCGAATTAAAGTAGGAGATATCGTTATCAGACGTAAAAATTGTAAGGTATGCTGAATTTTGTCTATATATACTGGTAAAATCATCGCTTGAATCAGTTTCAAAATCACTGTCTGCCATTGTCCGGTTATATCATAAGTTCATCTTTCAAAACATAACTAAAGCCATTACTCTAAGTTTTAAAAAAACGTGCTAATTTTATCGTAATTTTTTTACATAATTATTTTAACCACTAATGTATTAAGAACTTGTCCATTGTGTTAACTTGTAAAAAATGTCTAGTCATTTTATTCGATGACGTAAAATTTAGTAATTATAATGCTTTTTTTATACATCTTTCGCTCAAAATTACGTTCTACACACCTTACGCTATTCATAATAGACAGCTTTCATAAATTCGAAGATTGTGTTCATTAGCCTTCGTTCAAAAACCCACGTATTGTGCATGTTGAAAATGAAATATTACTTATCTCTATCATCTTATTGTGGCGTTCTATTATATATAAAGAAAATTCGTTGATCTCAAAAATAATCTAACACTCGTTTAATTAAAAAGATAAATGTACAAAAGATACAAAATTAACTCTACCAAAGTCAACAAATTTTCTTTAAATACGTGTTAGTATATTTACGTTTATCATTTAAAGACAGATAGGTATAGTTGGAAGTGAATCATTGTTATATCCGTTCCAACTATCACTTGTAATACTGAGAAAACAGTTCAGTATAAATTACAAAAAGTTTTGTAAAAAATTACCATACTATCTTGCAAAGCTATGCGGTATTATAAGAAATTTTGACAGATATATCAAAAAAATCACTCTGCTATAATATAGGTTTTTTTTACAGTCTGTGTTATTTTGACAAGACGGTATGGTAATTTTTGTGACGCTTCTTTTAATTTTTACTAAACCTTTTTCTCGGTACACCCCCTGAACCCATACTCAGCTCACTCTCACCCTCAGCGATCCCACGACACCACCACCGGACGCCGTCCGCGTGCCCGTCAGCCAGGAGGTGGCGATAGTTCTGAGCGGTCGTATCGACGACCCGGACCTGCTGCAGGGCAAGTCGCCCCTGAAGCTCGTCAACCTCGTCCTCTCACCGTCGCCACGTGGCGGTCGCCTCGACAGCGGTAGCGGCTCCGGGACAATCAGTCTGGGCGCACTACTCAGCGGACTCGGCAGCAGTCCGGTGATACTGCAGGCGACTGCGAGGACGTCACCGAGGATCGTCGAGAACAGACTGCTCACGCCGAGCAAGTACCGCGTGCCGAGTGGACGCGATTGCGGTACACAGACGGACTGTGAAGCAGAGACTGAGCAGGTGAGGAAGGGTTTCCGATTCTTTTTATGTTTAAGTACTGTGTTTTCTTGAAAAGCGGGAGTACAGTTTTTACGCGTAGTATGTTTTTCACACATTCTGCAAAATAATATTAATGTTATAGAAGATTTCAATTGATAAACTTTGTATGTATATTAAGCGTGTTAAAGTATTTTTTACAAAAGTATAATATATTTATCGCAAGATATTGTATACGGTTACTATAAAGTTTAACGTGTAAAATGTTTTTCTAAAGGAATCGAAAATAAAAGAATCAAAGGAACGCAAGGAAGCTGCTAACAGTAGTCGCAGGGATATTGAAAAGTAAGTAAATAAATGTTAAATCTAGTTTATTTAAAAAAGAATATAATAGTGGCAATGATGATTGACAAAATCACGAACTCATTGGAAAATATACTGTTTCCTAATTTTTGAAGTTACAATCATTTGCTCTAATGAGAATAAAAGCTCTTTGGAGAACTTTTAGACATTCATAAAATTTTGTATATCATATACAAAATAATTAAAGTAAGTGGAACAAACTGTTTTACAGTATATATACGATTTAAATTCTAGTACAAAGTATTAAAAAAGATTTTTAGGAACATTCAATTTCCTTCGCAGACTTTTCCTTCATAATCGGCGTACATTTTTTAACAAACTTTTCTCGTCGATAACAACAACCTTATTTATATACTGATACTGTATCAGTCAACTTATCAATTATCATTAGAAAAACTTTAAATTTTTCATAATAAGGTTATTATCGTTTTTATAAAAAGTTTCTCGGCACAGAAGACGTAAGAGTACAAGCGATTTTTTTTGCACGGTAAGACATACCGATCTATAAACGTTGCTACACAACTGTTCAAGTATCAAAAGTCTTACGTATCACGCGTATACGTAAGTTCGCGCTATATTACGCATACGACAAAACTATAATGTTACAGTCCTCGCTATTATCAATATATTTCGCAGTCTCTTATCCTAATAATTTTCTGATCAGTCTGAAAATCCCCCTAATCTCAAACTACAACCAAACCCCCCCGGTTACCTATGCTTTTATCCCCAACGCGGCCGCCCGATAAATCTCGTCGACCAATGCGGGATGCTTGTCCGCCATGACCTCGTAACCCTTCGTCTTCAACACCTCGTTCCTGTGTGCGACTATGAATTTAAGGGCCGTCTTGGTGAGTTTCTCCACATTGTAGCGAGATCCGTACATGAAGAAGTACGCAGCGGTCTCGGCATTCACGTTCTCACAGAGGTAGTCCTGACAAATGACGGTCAAACGATCCACGTGGTAACGCTGCGCTGCGCAGAGCAAGTTGAGGGTGTTGTCCTCCAAGTTGTTGACTTTGCCGCAGTAGACGAAGCGCAGGATCTCCAGCATTACGTCAGGGTCGAGGTCCGTCAACTCGTAGCGGGGGTTGTACCTGTAGAAAAGAGATAATTAGTTTCTTTTTGTTTTTTTAATTTAATTGTTTATCATGACATTTGTGTATTACTCAATTAATTTAAATTCTGTGATTCTTAAAAAAAAAAAGGAAAGAAAAAATAACGTACAATTTTTCATAAATTTTGGAATACCTTGTGTTATGAACGATACTTGTCAAATTTTACAATGAGCATAATTTTGTATAACACAAAGAAAAGTACGGATAAAACTATAAATTTATTTTCGAATCTATTGCATTTTATGTGCCAATATGCTACCTTCATAAAACAACGTCTGTTTTTCTGAAATTATAGTAAAGCTCTTTTAAATTATTTGACAAGAAGTAAAATAAATAGCTATCGACATCATTATACTCGTGACAAAGGCAACTTACTTGGCTCTACGATAATCCTCGTCACTGCCGATCCTAGTCATCAGTGCGCTGAGGAAATCGGGGCACCTCGCGGCGAGCACGCACTTGTGCGCGTAGAACTCCTTGCCGAAAACGAGGAACTTGAGGTCGCTGAATGCCGGGCTGTTCACCAAAACCTTAAAATCCCCGGCCACCTTCAACTGTTCATCCTCTTTCTGCACCGCTTCCTCCTCCTTCTCCCTTTTCTCGGTGTTGATCAAGCAGAGTATCCTCAGCGCACCGCTTGGCATAAACAGTGTCTCGAGCTGGTCCCGCGTGGCGAAATCAGCCACTCCCGCCATCAAATTGTCTTCGGTGAAGACGTGTTCCCCGGTGACCTTGTGCCACTGTTCACCCAGCCGATCGAAAACGGAGAATTTGAATTTGGCGCCGACGCGGTTCGGGCCCCCGACGAGTTCCAGATAAAGCGAGGCGTGTGCCCTCGCGGCACCGCACTGGTGTAGTTGCAGCTGCCATTTGACATCCGAGCTCGCCTCGAATGAAAACACCGGCGACCTTAGCACGACTGTGCGCTGCGACGTTGAGGACGCCGATGAGTCACGCCATAGAGCGCGGCAGTTGTCTATCGTCCAGACGTACGCGACGTTTACCACCTTCACATGGCCGTGCACTGATGAAGCAGCCTCGCAGTTGCGCCCCGTCGCTCCCGGAGAAGACATGGCTGACACACAAAGGGGAACCTCGACGTTGTTGTGTTTACACGATCAGCGAACTGCGCACCGACTACGAAACATTTACTATTATACCTATCTTATCGAGAAGTGCAAGTCTTATCAATTCAACGGTCGCACTCACGGAACACAAAGCGTCGCATTTCCTCGTCGGAATCCCGGTAGTTTTCGCGTCGTTTCTATATTGTCGTCAAGCTCCAAAACTATCTATAAGTATACTATGTAAGATACCTTACCGACGGCATCCCCACGCGCAGCAGATCTGTAGCTACACTGCCGCAGGGAACTGCGAGCACTGAGCTGACATTTCTCCCCACTCCGACGGTCAGTCCGTCTCGTCAGAAGGGTCCGTTTGACCGATTTCTATTGGCCCTCCCGATGCGCCCCCGCGCGCATGCGTCTTGCAGTAGGGTTGCTGACGCACGTGCACGTCGGCACTCATCGGCACTCATCGGCATTCGGTAGTCGGCAGTTTTTTTTTTCTCCTATACTTAGAGTTATCTGCCACATCAGGCTCTGCAGTCGGCTTCGACACGTTTCAAGTTTCCTTTCTGCTTATTGTTGATGGCCGTGTATGCAGCTGGCGCCACTAAACGGCGGTCGAAAGCGCGACGTTTGTATCTACTAACTTATAACTGGTAATTGTTTAATTGTATGTATAATTGTTTACTTTTGCTGCTAAGACTGTCATGCTAGGGATGTAATATATGTGCGTGTAAAAAACATGATTTTCGGTTTTTATAAAATTAAATTTTGCTGATGACTTGATATTTTTATTATAGAATAAGATTTTTTAACCGAAATGCTTTCTAGGTGGTTTTATGAAAAAATTATCGATTTTCATGAAATGACTAGGAAAAATGCTTTGTTGTGTCTGTAGCTCACCTGGTTACCGTTCTTCCAAAACTACCAATAAACAAAAACAAAAATGAAAAAAAAAGTTTTAAAAACGTACTTTTCTTAAAATAAATCGCACTAAAAAGTAAGAAATAATCTTCTGAAGATATAAATTTGGATAATGTTCTATTTATAAAAGTATAAAAGAAAAGCATGGCGAGCACACTCATATACAATATTTATACTTTATCAATGGAATATTGTATATACTTTTAGTAGGTTTTTTTTTCTTGTACTTATCGACTTCGCTAATTTACCGGAACCACCTTAATAGTGCTAGATACTCAGATGATCTAAACAATTCTTAAAGATTCTTTAAAAAAATATAATATGACGAAAATAAACTATAAGTGAATTTTATATTAGTTAAACAGAGATAGTTATTTAACATATTTTATTAATTATACAGAGATAGTTCTTTAACATTTTAGAGTGTCTTATTTCATAAAGGTCAACATGACCAATACTAAAATGCCTATGGAATAACAACTGATACTGAAGCTTGATGACGAGTTGCACAAATCACTGCTACAGAAGCTACAATGATCCACTACGGCCTTATCCACTTTTATATCTTCTTTGTATTTCTTGCAAAATTCTAAGCTTTCATTTCTGGGCATACAGAATCTCGAAGTTACGGATAGTGTAGCATTGTCTGAAATATAGAAGATCATTTGTACTTATAGGAGCTTATAAAAAAATTGCATGGATGCGATTCTCAATTTTTACCAACCGAACGGTGTTTTGACTATAAAAAAGAAATATTTCTGTATACATTCAAAGCCAGAATATTATCGCTGTTCACAATAACACGCTATATCGCCGTGCTAAAGTTCAAGTTAAACGAAATGTTTTATTTCTATTTTATTTGATAAAAATTTCATTTAAACTGCATTCTTAGATATTTAAGAAGTTTGCACGGTGATAGGATGTTTTGCATATATCGCCACATTTTTTTTTTTAATAGTCGACACATAATAAATTGTTAATAAGATCAGTCAGTGATAGCAGGACTATTGCGTTCCGTTAAAAAGTCTTATGGTAAATAAAAAAAAAATTGTTAAATTTTTTATTTTGTTCACTCTTCGGCTAGTCCTTATTCTGAGTCTGACGTTATACCTATACCCCTCCATTGGTGTGCTAATGAATACTTATTTTGCAACTGTTCCGTCATGCAGCGTAACTCACGCGGCAATGATGACCTATACTGTATACAGTTTCAGGTATAGGTTTCAAACCAACGGAGACACAGACATGTTAGTCGGTCGTCACAGTCCGGATTTGAACCCGGTGACGTTTGGGTAAATAAACACTCCGAGTACAAAGTCCGTACATAGAGAGGAAAAATTACTTATAGGCAAGAGTTGTTAAGTACTTAATAATTAAGGCACGAACTTAAAATTATTAAAAATATGGTGATTTTATTAATAAATGAATACGGATTGATAGTGAATTT
>JAPYZP010003936.1:0-12270 GCA_030522985.1 Torymus sinensis
AAGGGTATATATATACTATTTTTATTGTTATGCACACTTCACTTTCTAATGCGGGTTTTGTAAGAGCTGCGTAAACTGCAGAGTATTTACGTTTGTATATAATAGACCGTATGGATATTCATCGCGTCTAAATGAATTTTGAATAATTTAAACCATTATAGTACTGTTTAATAAAATTAAATGTGCTTTGTAATGGTTCATGTATACATTTGGTAGTAATATTTCTGACTTTTTTATATAAATTTTTTTTTTCCTTTTTTTTCTTAATTACAAAATATCTCAATATTATGCTATCAAAAATTCATTTTAGAATGGAACAAAGAACTAAAAAAGTCATCCAATAATCGAACAATATATATGTCACAGATATTATAGCAGCTAATTGATTCATTTTGTAACAAGAAAAAATTCCTTCACCCACTTGAGACAAACTCTGACAATGATCGCATTTTAAAAGCCTCGTTTATTTCGTTTAAAAATAGTAACAATATTACCTCATATATACATAGATAGCGTAAATTTTTTAATTATTATTACTCTATATAGACGATAATAGTCCAATTATTTATCCTCATTAAATTTTGCATATAGAAACTCTCTTCAATATAATAAACAAAATAAAATAACTTCAACAACAGCCATGTAATTAAAAGATTCTTTATTAATTCACATGAGCATAAACTAATTACTAAAAAATCGCGCGCACAACATGAGCTCATGCGCGCGCGCATATAGTTAAAAGGATCTTCTAATACATTAATGATTTCTTTCGCCTGTCTGACCATAAACCGACTAGCAAATGTATCCACTTGGACAAACATAGCGAGCGACTGTATGTGTTCGTGAAATAACAACCCGCAATTAAATCATAAACTCCTTACCGCATTAATGGGTGACAGTATAAACCGCGCGCAATTTACCCTACACGGCGATGCGCGCGGCCGCAAAACGAAGAACAACAACAACGACGATCTTAGCGAGGCGATAACGCGATCATATATATATATACACGCGGAATCCCGACCGCGGCTTTGACACGAATGACGCAAAGGTAGCCGCGTATATACACGCGCGAAGATGTGCATCGCGTAATGAGGAGAGGACGCGCAGTCGCCCGGCGAAACTATGCAGGTGAGTTGGCAATGGTGGGGAAGGAGAGAGAGAGAGTTGCGAAATTCAGCGCGCGCGGCGGGAATTTGCCATTTTAAAGGCGCACGCGCAACTTCAATTAGCGCGACGCTAATGCCGCCTGTGCGAGAATACTGCTGCTGCTGCTCTCAAATTTACGTGTGTAATTGAGCCTATAAAACGCGCTTTTAAAGGCCTGCGAAGCGGACGGGAGAGCGAGAAAAAAGCGAGCAGCCCGAGGAGGGACTTATTTTGAAATAAGTCGCGCCAGATGTGTGTATGTGCGTATACGTGCGTTTCTCTGTTTCGCGACATACGCGCGGCCTGAATACCGCCTCTGCTCTTCTTTTTGCCTTTTGAGTTATTGTCCGAATGCGTGTATGTCGCACTTTTTTTTGTTTTCGTAATTTCGAGTGTATAATATACGCAAAATGTCATTTGAATATAACCGTGGGATATGTCATTGGGATTTGAATGTTCCGGTGTAACGATTGGGCAAGGTGTATTGCGAAATTTTTCGCGATTTGCGTACGAATTTGCGGTTTGATCTTTCAAATGACACACACACGCGCCGGCGCGCTCGCCGTGGCAAATATTAATTTGAAACTTTTGGTGAAAGGAATTCCGGCACGACCGCGTGTGTGCGTTACACGTTTGACGCAAACGATTTATAAAAGCCGGCTTATAAAATCGCAGGCTTTTAGAATTTTCGCAAACTGTCCTAGAAGTATACTCGGCGGCTTGAGATTATTATACAAGGCTTGCACCTGGTTTTTTTGAGGATATATTCGCACGCGATTTCGAAATGATAAAATAGCTGGCGTTACGGTATGGTTTTTAATTTCTTTTCAGTAATCTAGCGATTTTGCACTTTTCTCGAAACTAGAGGTTGTTGGACATTTTACTTGCACAACGCGCGTTTTCTTAAATTTTCAGCGCTAGATTTTCACCTCTTGATTGCTTTGGCCGATGACCTTTATAATGGCGAACAATTAAATATTATCTTACCATGAAGAAAATGACGCAACGTATCTTCAATGTTTTTTTTTACTTGTAGACGATAAAATTTAGGTAACTTGGGAATGATTAGGTGAGCGAGGTGTGACATGAGGATACTGCATACATTTGGACAAGATATTTAGAATACATGATTAACCAATTTATATATGTACGTGCTCGTCGGAGTAGCATCTACTTCTATTCACCGCATACCAAATACGTATTCAGTCATTTCCAATGATTAATAAAAATTCATTACAACATTCTATAATAGTATATATCAGGCTTGTATCTTATAATTTATCATACCAACATTTACGTATCACATTAAATACAAAAAATTACAAAAAAAAAATATGATGCAGGACACGACAATTTCGACAGGGACAATGATAATTACTGGATAACACTACAATTTAAATAGGGATTAGAAAAAAAAATATAGAGAAAAATAATACAAAAATAAAATGAAATATACAAGGTTTGTATTGGGTTCTTTGGCGTTTGTTGAACAATAATATTCTGCTTTATAACACTTGGTATAATTGGACTTTCATTGTGACACTAATTATTCCCCAAAAAAGTCATGAAAAAATAGATGAACTTAAAGTTACGTCAAAACACTTTCTTTATTGCAGCAATAAAAAAAAGACGTTTATACATCTATCATCCGCGTCGCGGCCGCAGCAGACTTTCACGATAATGCATTTTGGTGAAATGGAAATAGCATCAGTCCAAAATGAAAACTATAACGAGTAATTTCAGCTCGGCTAACCTGAATCTATCAATCAGAGTGACCAGCGTCTGTGTGAAAGCAAAAAAAAAATGCCTCGCGGTGTAGTATATCTCTCAACAGGACAGAATAACGTACTTGAAACCCGAATTAATCTACTCTGGCCTGATGTGTAAAGCGCTAAATTTATGTCGCAACATCTCCGGAACTGTTTTTCCTGCAGCGATAAAATTCCGAAAAGCTACTATTAGTCGTGTAAATTTTGAAAACCAACAAAAAATTGAAAAATAAAAATAAAACACACTAAAAAAAAACCACAAAAGTCAGAATCAAAAAAAGCTAGAAAGCCCAATTACACACAACCCAAAAATCGTCGACGTCTCGCAGAATGGAAAAAAGGATAAGTATAAATCAAATGTGTGGGGGGTGGGTGGAAAAATCCTTCATCAGCCGTAGTCACTCCCGCGTCATCTCCCCTCTCTCAAATCTCTCGGAGGATGTTACGCGCGGCGCCTCCACCTCGTTGTCTGCATAAACATACTCACCGGAGTGATATCGGCTCTCGTTACGCGTGAGCCGGCGGTTGCCGCGCCTCGTGGCCGCCGAGTTCGTGTTGCCGGTGGCGTTGTTGTTGTTGTTGCCCAGGCCAACGCCGCCACAGCTGTGGTTGCCCGCTGAGGGACTGGCGATGCCGCTGGCGTGTCGGCCGCCTGCGTGTGTCCGTGCATGCAACAACAACGACAAGACATAGACAGCGAGACTTTGGGGGGGTACGGACTCTTGGAGATTTGTGTGGGTGACGGTTGTCGTCGCCAGGCCGTGAGAGCGACTCAAGAGGTGGCTTGAGTGTCGAGGATTGGATGTATTTGGGATATATGCGGTTCTTGGAGTTCTCGGGGATGGAGCCATTCACTGAGCTTTTAGTTCTCCTTTCCGATGTTTAAGAGTCAATGTTAATAATGCTTATTTCGAGTTGTAGAAAATATTACTGGTTTTGCAAAGATCGCTGACTTTCTTACCGTGATGTACGTATATTTTTAAAAAAGTTAATTTTTCACTCTCGATAACTTTGTTTTTACTTTATCTTTAAAAAAAAAATCTTAAAACCTTATTTTTCAAGAGATAAAAGAGTATAATTATACTTTCGTTCAATTTATCTTTAATAAATCCAAAAATTAATCATATTACACAGAGAATGCATTAAGCCAGCTGTGAATGTCTCCTGAAAGGTGAAAGTAAACGCATAAATAAAATGGACCTTAAATTACTAAAATTAATAATGAGGAAAAAAATAAAGAGAAGAAAAAGCAATTCTTAATGGCAGAAAATAAACCATAGGAAACCCAAAAGAAAAAAAAAGTGACAGAGACAGTACCCGCGCCGCCGAGAGTCAGCCGCCGCGCGCAAGAGACGGATATCTCTCACGGAGGAGAAGACAGTCGGACAGACAGGCGGACAGACGAAAAAAGCGGAGCGCGAGAAGAAAAAGAGGGAAAATAAATAATGCAAAGCAAGAAGGAGAAAGAGAGTGCAAGAGAGAGAGAGAGAAGAAACACAGCGCAAGAAGCATCCTCGAGAGCAGCACCACCACCAAGATGTAACTCTCCTTTTTCTCGACTCTCTCTCTTCTTCTTCTTCTTTCTCTTTTTCTGAACCGCACGTGCACAAGGGCCATTCGGCGTAGCCGACTCGTGAATGAAGCTGGGGAAATTTTTGAAGCTGCGGGGAGTATGCGGCTGCGTATATACCTTGTAGAGCCTTGGTGACCGCGACTCTCGTACATTTACGTGCGTGCGCGGAGCGTATAGCCGACTGTGTGGTATAACCTATACGAGTATGTGCGAGGGGCAGATGCGTTTCTGGATATTTCGTATATGCTAAGCAGAGGCACGATTTCTGGTAATGGAGGGGATATCGAGCCGATCGAAGTTTATTTTCGATCAATGGGGGGCTTTTATCGCGTATGTGTATACGTATAGACGCGGAAGTGAGCCTACGAAAACGTATACGTTCGGCAGAAGAGATTTCAGTGATTTCGTAAGTCGAACGTATACGAGATCTAGCGATTCTTTATTAGGGTACCAGAAGTCATGACTCGTAATGCGCTCTTTAAAAAAAAAACAAAATGCTACCCTGCTAAGCTGCGGCTACTTTTGTTGTGTTATATTTATACAAGGTTAAATTAATACTTAGGTACTATAAAGATAAATGAATAAATAATTTTTCAAATGTGTAAAATTAATTTGTACATTATAATAACAGCCTAATGCAGATAATTATAATGATTTTGTGCAGAATCTATGTATCAAATAAACAATTACAGAAACATATATTATAATAATTATTGGGGAGGACCATGCGACATCAATACATCGATTTAAAATGCGAACAGGCCGTGTCAGATTTCGTTTGATATATAATCTTATATTGGAATATTACTCGCAACGCGTTACATTGTAGAGTCTAATGAAGTTGAAAATATATAAGTTTATTATTAAGAGGAAGGATCCATTTTTAATTGTTCATTATGAACCAGTTGTGTAAAAAAATTCCGAAGAGGAATTAAAATAAAAAGGCGGCAAAAAGATATTATGTTTATGTCGTGATTTCTTTATGCGTCCAAAAGGAAGAAGGAAATTGTCGTATAATTTGCATTAAAAGACCTCCCGAGAATGCGGTTCTTCATTCATTTATAAAGCCCACGGCTATACGCGTACGATCGGCTCTCGTAAGTGCTTAGCTTTCTTATTAGCATAGACATATGGAGTAGAGACAAAAAGAACATTAATTTAACAAGCAATTAAGCTTTTTATAAGCGTCAGAATTTCAGCGAACCATTATTTAACTTCTTCGAATACAATGAGAGTGTGCTATCTGTGTTATTTACATAAGCAGACGTATTAACAAACAAAGTCGATTGAATCTTTCTTATTTTATTACATATACCAACGAAAAAGAATATCAATAATTTATTGCTTTTAATATTCCCCAATTAAATATCGATTGATGCTATTGATTCTCCCAATTATACCCAATTTTATCAGCAATCAATCTTCAATTCCAATAAATTACATAAAACTTGACATAACCGATCATATAAATCTTTTCAACGCAAACAAACAAAAGATACGTGAGTTCTTGAAACATCAAACGAAACATATCCGAGCACAAGCCCATCCTCACACTCATCCACAATCAAGGCAACAGGGAATCCGGGGTCGAGCAAGAACACAAGGCACCAGAGCCGCGCAAAAAACAATGAGAGAGAGAAAAAAGAACGAAAACGAAATAACGACAAAACAACAAAAAGAGAGAGTGAGAGTGATCATGAGGCTTGTTTATCTCGCCTCGTGCGCTACCTGAGTGATAGCGCTTTTCCGAGTGCGTGACGCGGCGCTGAGTGCGCCGGGCGCGCGGCTGAGGGCGGCCCCCGCCTCCCCCGCTGCCGCTGCCGAAACTCGTCCTCTCGAGGCCGATACCACCACCACCGCCGCCGCCACCACCACCGCCGCTGCCGCCGGTTCCGATGCCCTCGGTACCGCTACCGCCTGTGCAGCGTGCCCGGTCGCAGAAGAACATGTCAGTTGGGATTAGTCTGTTTGAGTTGGGCTGATTTTTGTCAGGGGGGTGGGGGGTGAATTTTCACTGAGTTTCACAGTTGGAATTTTGAACATTTTTTTTTCTCTTGTGTTACTGATTGACTGGCTTGTATGTGGGGGTCTGAGCTGTCTCTCTATTGTAGACCATAACAATAAGTTGTTATACGAATTATTGAATAATTTTAGTACATGTATGACTTTTGCACGACCTGTCTAACTGTTTTTGTTGGCTGAGATGACGTATAGTGCGTGCGTAGTGCTATAAATGTCTGCAGAACTCGTTTTTATCGCGAAGCTAATCTGCGTGTATGCCTTTTGCAATGAGGATGTTTTTGTCCATATTCGTGGGGTCAGTACATGAGAAATGTAACCGTTGCTCCATTAGCATATTCTCATAGAGCACGAGGAAATCATAAATTTATAGCGAAACAAAAAAAAAAACACTGACCCTCTTCAAGCAAACCTAAGATAAACGCAATGTCAGCAAAGCGTAAAAACAAATGCGTATGTACATACGCAAGTCACCGTTCAAATAGATACAGTGATTTAGTTATCATAATATTTTGACTGTAATCAGTGTTGCTCTCGAGTTCTTTTTGCCAAAGTGACGTTTCTCTCATTGTCTTTCTCGAGTCCCGGTATTATACTGATAAGAAAGATTACGCGCTTTTTTTTAGCTAATCTCATGGCGCTTTGCCCATACATCTTTTTGCTATGCGTGATTCACTTTTTACCGAGTGAGTCAAAATAAAAAAACAGTCGCAGGTACGTATATAAACATATCGATTACGCGTTAAAAATCGAGTATATATGCATTGAGTGACGACTGCGCATATTCAAGCGCGAAATAAAAACAAATCTATTTATAAGTGAGAAATTGACCTCATTACGTCAAGGAAATGTAAGAAAATGCGAGCGAGCGTAGTGTAGATTTGAAAGTTAAAACAAACGTTGTGTACAAATAATCACCTCATTAATAAGTGTTCGAATGCGAAAAAATTATCGAGGCGATATAATTTACAACTCGATTATTACGCGTGAATATTGAAACATGAGAGGATATTATTGCTGTGACTGATTCTGTCGTTAACTCGTTACAATTTCATTCAGACTTTATCATTTTCTATTGCTCGTTTCATTTGCTGTTTCATTGTTTGCGTTTGGTTATCCTGCAATAAGCACTTTCGCATAAATTTCATGGGTTATAATAAAAACTATTTGTACTCGATCGAATATTTCTATTCAAACAATGAAAACAACAACGACAAAGTGTCATTATTACCATTTCCCAAGAAGTTTGCGAAAAAAACAATTAAAATTTCATCGAGATATTGCCGAATAAGGTAATAAATTACTGCTAATTGACTTGTTGGACAAATGATTAACAATCTTATGGCAAAGTTATAAAATTTCTTGTCATACTTTACACGGTTATTATTTAGTGCCACTTGCTAATTTGAAAATTAAACAGCCAGCGGAAAAATGACCAAAGCTCCAAGTTTCAAATTTCCTATACATTGCAGAATGCTAACTCGACGCATAAATCGCGCGTCTCCGAAGCTTATTTCAAATCAAAATTATTTATTTGAACTTTCGCGGCGAGTAAGCATTCTCTCAACTTCTGCTTAGAAATGTCTTTTATGAAAGCGTACATATTGAAAATCGCCGTGTGTGACGTTAGTTTCGCGCATTTGCTGACATCTTCGTTTCTCATTTTACTCGCGATATTTTCACTTGCATTGCTATATAATAGACCTGACAGTTAAGGCAAGCACATGACGCAATCGAAAATTGTTCATTCGACGTTGCACCGACACAAAATATTATTTTCCCCCGTAACAATAAATTATGTAAAACTAATAAGCCACTTTGTTATGCATACAGCGTATACAGGAAGTTTTGTTCTTTGCACATACATAATGCACATCATTATATTCGCCGCGCAAAAATAGCTGCAACGACGCACATTATCGTAATCAGCCTTGCCCCCCATTTTAAGCTCCGCCTAAAAACAAAGACCTGAACTTACACATCCAAATACCGTAAGCAAGTAAGGCCCGTGCAGAGACACACAACACACACAGAAAAAGTCTGTCATCGCGCGGAGTATTACATAACGTCGTCCACACCATAAGCAAAGAGAGAAAGAGAGAAAAGACGCGCAGCAAAGCGCTTATCGCTTTCCCAGAAAGCCACCTCCTTCTCCTCCACCTCCCACACACACACACCCGAAGCGCAGAAGCAGCATCTCGGTTCTGGTTCATGGCGATCTCTCGTCGTAGTCGTCGTTGCGCGCCCACGCACGCGGGGCGAAAAACGGGGAGCGGTTTATACGAGCGTGTTTTACGACGACGGCGAAGAGAGAGAGAGAGAGAGAGAGCAGCAAGGGCTACAGGGTGAAATTGAGTTCGTTATTTATGCGCGACACCGCCGCAGCCGCACTGCGACGTCTGAGCTTTAAATTTTCTCCGCTCGATTATATGGCTTTGGATATTATTTTTTGGTTTTAGTATATGTGGGGCTGGATGGTTTTTTCGACGATTAAAAAGTCTATATATAAACGGAGAAAAATTTTTGTAGTAAAAAGTACTATTTTGTTTTTAGTAAACGTGGGACAGCCTCGTGTTCTCATGAAAATTACTACAATTTATAATAAACATGATGCTATATATTTAGACAGTAAAAATTGTTATACTTTTTGTAATTTTCATGAGAATATGAGTCTCCTAAGTTTACTAAAACAAAATAGTAATTTTAATGCAAAATTTTTCTCCGTGATACGTAAAGTTCTTATACTTTGCTTTACATTATCAAGCTATTGAGAATGTTATATTTTCTTTTATATTCAAAAAAGAGGATCGTGGTAGAAGAGGAAAATTCAATTCGGCGGAAACGCTGAAAAATGCAACAAAAAAAAGCCTTTAGGGAAATCTACAATGCCTCGCTTTCTTTTAAATGGAAAAGAAAGGAGCTTTGAATATACTCAAAAGTCAAAGATTTTAAACTACGCCACGGCTTGTTTTTCTTTCATATAGCAAAACGTTCCCATGATTACATATATTCTCGTATCCAACAATACAATTAAATATCTTATATTATTTTTAACTTGAAGATTTAATGTTAATATACTGTTATCATTTATCTACTATTGCAGTGCATTATCAATTTAATTGCCAACCAGTTCTAAAACTTGGATGGCAAAATATTGATTCTAGCCAACATACCCCCGCGCTCATTAATGAAAACGCAAAACAGATACTATACGCGAGCATCGCGGAGAATCTAAACGGAACTTGCGCGCGCGAGATGAGACGGTGTGTGCAGGCATGAAAAAGGGGAAGCTAAAGAGATAGAGAGAGAGAGAGAGGAGAGCGAGTCGCACGCAGGGGAGACCCGGAAGCACGCGATGTGCAGTTACGCGCTGGCAGGTATGAGCGCGCATACGTTACACGTGTGCGTATATAGTATATGTGCGCGATAAGTGGCTCCAGGCCAATGGCTTGCTCTGTGACAATATGCTTTTTACGGAATCGGAGCGAATAATTATTGCGACTCCGGGATATATGCCCGCTGGTTCGCTCTTGCCGATGCCGATGATCTTTCTCTTACAATATTCTGCATGCGACACGAGGTTTGCTATACTTTTTCTCGCTCGTTATAAGAATCGTTCATTGTTTTGAAATTGGAAGGAATTTGTTGATTGGTTGGGTATGTTACGCGACAACATTTATATATTTTGTTTAATTTAACTTTGAACGGTGTTATAAGTATTATTGGTTTTAGAAGAAGGATGTGATATACTATTGAATTATAAATTTATGCAGACAGTTAAATTTAAATGTAAGACTAACACGTTCTATATTAAAAAATAGACATATTAAATATAGCCGTGAAATATAAAATAAAGGCGATATTGGATTCGTGTTTGAAGAGCACTTAAGGCCATGATTATATAAAATGAATTAAATTTTTTCAGCATGCTTCTACAACAAAGTTAATAAAATTAAGTGTCCCAAATCAAAATATCTTTAAAAAAAAATAATAAACGTTTAGCGAAAGACAAAAATAACAATTGCCAATCACCCAGCAAAATTTAACGAGCAGTCTCTCGCCTTCATTGTCGCTATGTACTTTCGCGATAACGAAATTCCCAGGGCTTTCTATAGGCACGTGTCGCCGCTCGATCGCTAAAAGTGACAGAGAGGAGAAGAAAAAGGCATCATCAGCGATGACAATCAGCCTCGAAAAATCTCCTCGGAAAAACGTCCGCGCGCGAGGCACTTTCCTCCGCTACCTATACACACACACACACACCCATTCGCCGGGGTATAATATAAGGCTGCTTTCACGTCCTCTCTCTCCCAGCGATTAATCCTCCGCCCCGGCCGCGGCGGCCCGTCACAGCGTTAAAAAGCGTAATTAACAGCCCATCCCGCGGGGGGCATACACACGCGAACTCTCTCTCGCATCTGCCCCGCGAATCTCACGTCACTCCCTATATCTATACCTAGTACCTGGCGCATGAGGTAAGCGCCGCGCGGCGTTGAACTTCCGAAAGTCCGATCGATCGATACACTTGGCGCGTGCAGCCGAGTGCGCGCTTCACCTTTCCCACACATATATACACGCTCTCGCTGTATACGGTGAAAGGTTTCGGCACTGCTCGTCCTCTCCGCCTGGGAAGCTTGGCCGCGAAAAATCGCGAGAGAGAGAGAGAGGCGCTTATGTAAAGGCGGCGACTCTTCCGCGTGTCTAGGTGCAGTTACTCGCCGGCAGGTATATATGCGCCGCAGCAGCCAGCGACGTTTCTGTGTGAACCTGCGCGCGTATGTGTGTGTGGGTATATATATATATATGTACGTGACGCGCATTATGCGGCAGAGGAATGCCGTCGTCGTTGGAGGAGGAGGTTGCGAGCGGCTGAGGGTTGCTGTGAGGCGAGGGTTTCGGAGTGAGAGAGATTGGATAACGGTGCGCGGGTTTTAGTTTCGGTTTTATGCCTCTGGGTGTGGAACGGTTCGAAGGTGTGTGTGCGCGCGTTTGATTTCTTTAATTCAAAACGGTACACGTGACTGCATTATATCAATTATCATTCGTTTAATTTTAATTTATGAAAGACGTTTTTTCATTTCATTTGAGTTTTGAGAATTTTTAATATTAGTCGTTTTCTATGTAATTTGATGTTAAAATTGAAGGTTTACGTTGGATGTGACAACTAAATTGTTGATATGTTAATTCTTCTTCGTTTTGATGAATCAGAGATTATTGGTTTAGCAATGAGAAATAAGCCAATCTTGTTCTCATGATTAAAGCTGTCTTTGATACAGGATCGTTTTCCAAAGGTATATGTAAGTAGGTGGATAATGACACAATACTAACTAGAAAAGATTATTTGTCACTCTTCCACGTCAAATGATAATTGCCTCGTGCAAAGCAGGTGAAATCATCTCTCGATGACTAATATAATTTTAATTGGTGATTTATTTTAACTAGCATTTGTGAGTGCAGCTTCGACATTATATAGTAACGTGATGCAGAAATTGTGCGGCTTCTGAATCCTCTGAGTATACGCGTGTCGAAATGATCTTCAACAAATATTTTTCGACATATATATCTATCCAAGATATCAGAAGATATATACTAAAAGCCTGATAACTAATGATTGCTGAAATGCTTGCCAGATAAAATCGAGACTAATTTTTACTGCTTCGACGAGGATGTTTACATCGGAGCACACGGCTTAATTTAAGATTAACAAGAAAAGGGAAAGCGAACAAAAATTAAGCGGCTCTTAATTAATTCCAATCTTCC
>JAPYZP010003937.1:0-10854 GCA_030522985.1 Torymus sinensis
GCCCAGTGGCACTCTCCCTTCGCTCTCGATTCATCTGGGCTACTCTACGATATTATGCATTAAATGAATTCAATGTATTCCCATTATGTAAGCCCGTTCTAAAATGGCGGACAACAAACATAAAAAAGAAACTAAAATTCTGGCCTTTTTCCATTGATTTAGTCATAATATATAGAATCATTCATATAGATTTTTAAAATACAATTATTTTGGCCACTGGTGGAAGGCGTTGAACATAATATAAGACTCACTTTTTCGTTTGTCTTTAAATTGAATACATCATAATGGATTTTATGGTCTAGAAAACTCAGTTCTAACACTATAGATTTTGAAAAAGTGTACCCGAAAGTAAAGTATGTAGTTTTGGTTTATTTGAACGTGATTTTATAAGAAAATACAGACGGTTGCAAGCGTTAAAGGGTTAATTGAATACCAAGATGTTCGCAATGTAATTTTAGTCATTATTTTTAATTCAACGAACCCTTTTTAAAGTTGAAAACAGGCAACAAATAATCCTGACTAGCAGTATAGAGCATACGTCACGATAACATTGTATACTCGTAAGCCTCTAGGAGGTGGCGCGAAGATCCACGAATCCTTTTGCTTTTCGCTAAATCCTTCCACTGAACTTTTCTATAGCAGAAAGCATGTCCCCTATGATTCACTAGGATTTTTAAGCCTATCAAAAAGAAAGTACAGAGTACTTGTGACAATTTTCGATTGCATGCCATATCAATGAACAATAATATAATATAATCGAATATATTGTTTATTAACACTTGATAATTTTATTCTATTAAAATAACAACATAGGGAAACTCAAGTTTTAATTCACGAATTCCACCAATTCTTGGAAAATAATTCAAACTCCTGTATCCAAAATCGAAAATCCAAAAGTTCGATGCGATTTTTTCCTAAAGGAAGGGGAAAATGCCATTTATTAAACTTTTCCTAGACTTATAGTTAATAATAGCGTTCAGGCAACAGATATAAACAGGTTTGTCCCCAACTCGTATATCTAAAATTTAAACTTATACGCGTTACTTTGAGCACAATCGAAAAAGCATTCAATTTGTAACGAAAATGTCGTCGTTAACGAATATCGCAATAACATCCGGGACTTAATCGCTGCGGAAACCTCGACCTTTCATCGCTCCTCGATTAAAGCCTGCGCCCGCTCGTTCGCTCGCTCGCCCGCTGCAAACACTCTTACACGCGCCAGAGTCGGGCGCTAAATAAACCTCAACCGTCGTCGATGAAAAAGGCTCTCTCTCTCTCACCCTCACCTCCTTCCACTATCGATTTATTCAGATGAGCGCGTGGGAAGTCCCTCCCAGACTCCCGCTCTCGACACTCGTGTCTTCAAAAATGTTTCTCATTACAGCGCGCCACTGTTCGAGCGCCGTTAGCTGGAACGGGGGGAACGAATTTCGCTTTGTTCCTTTTTATAAACCATTTTCGTGGTGTATTTCTGACTTGCTCGCAAACACGTTCTCAACCGCGAACCGTCCTCGATTGGAGCGCGGCCGCGCGCTTTCGAGCACCGGCGAACTGCGAAGGTCTTGGAGTAGAGACAGAGAGCGAGCTTCGCTTCGAGTGCGTTCGAGCAGCCGAAAGCGTGCGTGTGTATGTGCGATGAATATATACGTGTGGCCGCCGTTAAAGGGCACGAGGCCATCCGTTGAGTTTGCGCCAGACGAAATTTTTACGTAGTGGAGGGATATATCTGTGTGTCCACGCATATGTCTAGGAAAGTCTTGTTTTGACTGAACTTTTATTTATTTCGTCTGCGTCTGGCGGGCTATATCTCGATTAGGGCAAAGTATACACTAAAGAGTCGCTGGAATCTCGCGGACGTGAAAACTTGATTAGAAGGAATATTGAATTTCAAAGTATTTACAAGCAGAGAAGAGTGTAATTCGCTCAGCCTAAAAAAATATTTGTTTTACTTTAAAGTCCGTGCTGGGCTGTGCGCCGGGACGACTGAATGTGTACAATCTGTCTTGAAGTTTCGAAAGTTTTGCGCGGACGTAATTAGCGACGCCGACGGGTGGGCGAAACTTGAACAAGATCTCATTAAAAGCTTTTGTTTATATTCCCAGAGCCGAGCGAGATTTTAGGCGTAAGGGAAACGTTATAAGTCGCTTGGAATCACCGGGCACATTGTTGTTCGCAAATTATTTAGCTTGAAAATTTCGGTTAAAATATTTCCCAAATTGCTCGAGATGGTGGGAAAGACAGACGCAGAAAAAATTCTGTAGGGTATATAATGAAGTTGGCCAAGTTTCGTAGCGAAAAGTTAGCGACTACAAGAAGTTATTATTGAAATGCGACGAGCGGTAAACAAGTTTAACTAACAGAAGAGAAACGATGTTTTCCGTTAATTTTTCGCGCGGGAACTCGACGCAACATGAATTAGCAAGTTACGCAACTTTGATTCCCCTCGAATCAAAGATTTAAGATTGTTATCTCGCTTTCCGCGTCATTTGTTCTCATCCCTACTTGGACGAAATCCAAGAGTGTCCGGTAATGTGCGCGCTACGGATATATTTTCATCGTTAATTATAATTTAAATTCCGAAAATGTGATAATTGCTCATAAAAGACGGTAGTCTATTCATTGCAAGCTGCTAAAGTATCTTTAAGATTTAGAGCGATTTATTAAGTGTATTTAAAGTGTAAATTGCTCGCGATATTTCTAATTATTTCCACTAAAGTGATTTATTAAATTTTCTTAAAATTTAAATGGGACGTTATTGTTCATTACTCCCACTAATGTTTTTGTAAAATTATGTATAAGCTATTTGAATTGATTGAATTTAACTTAAAAAAGCCTTAAACGTCGTTTTTTTTTCATCCAAGTTACTTCTATCAATTTTTTTTACTTTAAAGGGTTACTTCCCTACTTTTATTATAGAGCAAGTATTTGAGTTTAGCTTTGACTCCTATTATAAAAGGGAGATAGCGATTATTATAGAATTGAAACTTAGCGTCAACTTCATCAGAGCGTTATCAAAAAATATGATTGGTTAAAGGGTCGGACGGGCACGGTGTCCTCTGCGCAAGTAGCGAGCTTAAACTTAGAAGGATAGTCTACAAATAAATAACACAATGTTAGCTTTATTCTTTGACAGTAGTAGATCAATTAGAGCGCGAATAAAAATATAACAATGTTTTTAGTTTTCAATTTGAAATTTTTTGCTAGATTTTATTGTAAATAGAATAATTAAATATTTTGTAGTATTGCTTAGTTTACTCAACATATTTTCAAGTTAGAGAAAGTATCTTTATCAATAACAATTAACAATGCCTTCCGTTTTTCTTCTTATTTTCTTTTCTCTTAATTCACTTCTGTTGACGGAAATCATTGCAACTTAGTCCCTCACAAGATCTCGATGGAACATGTAAAAGTAATTAATATAACAAAAGAATAGCGATTATACGGCTTGAACAAATTCAGTTGCCCTGCGTAATCCTATAATACATCATTCAACAAAGTTTCGAGGCAAAAAACGATGAAACCTTTATTTATTAGGAACGAAAATTAACGAAAATTAAGCAAATTTCGTTCCTAAAGTAAACAAAGGTCTCATCGTTTTTTGTGTTGTCTCGAAACTTTGTAGAACGATGTACTTATTAGATGATTAGGCAGGGCAACTGAATTGGTTTGAGATGCAAATCATTATTCTTTGATTTATATAAATTATTTTGACACGTTTCGCCGATAAAACAGGGTTAGTGGTAAAGTAGGACTATTACACCCTCTTAATTATCTCCAGCTTGCCGAGTATCGTTAGCGGGAAGTTTCCCACTGGAGTAGGTAACAACAACAACGGGGAGAATCTCTCTCTGATATCGAAAGACAACGCCCCTCGCTTTATTTCCATTTCAATTTGCGGTCTGCGGCATTAGGGAGAAATACACACACATATATATATACACACGCCTGGCGGTGGCGCACGCACGTTGCCTGCGGGAGCAAATATACGAGAGAGAAAGGACGGGGAAGGGAAAAAAAGGAAAATAGAGATCAGGAACGAGGAAGATATGGCTGATTCGTATGTATGAGAGCGTCAATGCGCGCGGATGGTAAGGAGGGGAGAGGAAAGTAAAAGTCGTTGCCGGTAATCCAGTCATAATTACGTCGTAGGTCCACTTTCCCGAGAAAAGATACACACACGTGCGCGCGAGGCAAAGCGAGCGAGCAAGATTCGTTGGGCAAAGTTTCTATCGTCCTCTGCTCTGCGTCTCAGATTTCACCCGTGGTGCGCAGATGAGCTTCAAGTAACGCAGTGCGTCACGAGGCACTATGGGAGTAGTGTTTCAGAGGTGGAGGCTCTTAAATGGGCTCGAAATTTAATTTGGCTTATTTCCTGCATGACGTAAGCATCGATACACTTGGTGCGAACACCGTTAATTGCGCCGCAAATCAGTCGTTAAGCTTTCTGGGAGGACAGTAAACTTTGTTTATTGTTTATAAACACAAAGAACTGTGCATATAAAGGTACGTATTTCATGATAATGTTGTAAACGATTCATAGGTATATTAGAAATAGGTTCTTTGCTACACATAATAATTTGCTTAAATAAATAGCAATGTGGGCTTGAGTGGTGTGCTGATGAAATTTGCCGTGTTACATTGCAGTGATTATTATTGATCAAATGCCACTTCAATCTCATAGATTACACAAAGCACTTGAGTGGTACGGTCAAAACCATATAACAAACGGCTACATAATGCAAATCAAGTACAAACCCGAAACTTCCATAAACAGAAGCTAAAGCAAAGTTTTATTAAGATTTCCAGCACTTGTTCATATTACCCTCTACAACATAAAGCTCCATTCCCCCAACTTACAACGTAAACACGTATTCTAGCACACTAATTCGACGGGTAGTAAAGCAAAGTCCCCACAATCAAACTAACATGTTCTTCCTCCTCCGATTTTTCTCTCTCTCTCTCTCTCTCCCTCTCTCTCGCTCTCTCTCTCTCTGTAATGTCGCGCTTGCATAATACGCACTCGGCACAATTTACCGGCACGCCTCGCGACCATATTTACCCGCGCGGCGAGAAAAAGCCGCGGCCGGCCTTCGGTCGTAAATTCACCAGGGGCGCGCACTATCTTCCCAATTATGTCCCCAGCAGCCGGTGCCGCCTCGGCTCTAATAGGCAGCCGCGCCTTCTCCGGAGCCGAGACTTTCTCTCTCTCCCCCCCCCCCCGCCCTTCCCCCTCTCAGCTGGTCCGGAAAATTATTTCTTCAAGAGGCAAGCGCAGAGCCTTCATTTTAACCCTAGGCACCGTCCCATTTAATTTCGTTCGGGGCCGCACACTTTTGTGCCTCGATGGGAGCACGAAAAACTTTTAGCGGAATTAAAAATGGTTTTATAACGATTGGTTTATATGGAAACGCCGGTGGTTCGATGCGGGTGTGCGCTGCGTTTTGACGTGCCGCTGCGATAATATCTACTGCTCAAGTCTGAAACTCGAAAGCGCTTTGTTTCAGAACCGGAAATTTTTTTTCCCAACTTTCGAGTTTTCCCGCAGTTTTTGTAGGGGGAAAGTCTGTGGTTGTTAATAATTATACTCGAATGAAGTGCTCCTGTTGGGGTAATAAAGTCCCACGCGTGCTGTTCATCGGAGTATTAATTTTGTAATTAAACTAATTTTATAGCATATTTGAATCTCTATGTTATATTTTAATAACGAATTTCGATATTATTTGCATAATTGATTGCATCCAATAAAATCGTTATTAAATTTTGATAATTAAACATTAACTTGACCGTATAAGCATTATGATCGTATAAAATAATGATGATCGTTTATTATTAAATTTAATTTTATATCAATTTTTATATTCATTTTAATTTAATAAGAAGCGGGAATTTAATTATACGAAAGTCGTTAATATAAAACTTAATTATCAAACATATTGTAATAATTCTATTAATTACTTTTTTAAAGGTTTTAAGGGAATGATTTTTTTATTGCTTTCGTTTAAAAATATAAAAGTATAAAATGAAATCAATTTATTATTATGAATGACGTAGGTACTATATATCTTTTTCATCCAGCAATAGAAATTTTTATTTTAATTCACCAACGTATATTTAAGTCTGTAAAGTATGCAGCGAAAATTGGAATAGGATAGTTTTGGATAGACAATTTGGTTTATTTATACAGACACTGTTGGCCCAGCAAGTAACTTATATATATTTGCCTGTACTCTCAAAATAGTGAATAATGAAAAATAGTGAACGAGTACTGTTCGATACTAGTGCGATAAAAACGTACTTTTTGCCCTCAAGGGTGAAATACACATTTTAAAACCCCAAATCTTTACTTTGGCATCACCTTGTCAAAGTCTAGTGCTTTGACAAGGTGCTGTCGGAATATTTGAATAGTGAATGACCGTATGAAACGCACGTAGACGTCTTGGATGAGGCTACTGTGTGTTACTCCTTGTACGGCTTGGGTCAAGCTAAAGAGATACCCCTAATATGGCCATCAGCCGGATCGTGTGACAGAGGTATACCCCTAACACGGTCCAGATGCAAGATCAGGCTATATATGGAGACACACCTAATACGATTACCAGTATTTAAAGTAGTGACTAAAGAAGTTGACTCAAAGTTTATTTTCAATAAATAAATTAACAAATTGATATCATAATTTCATCCGTAATCCTTATCATTAATTGCATCATAGCCAGTAACTTTTGGTGTGGCTAGTTTTTTATATAGTTCAATATTCTAGGTACATAATAGAAAGAAGCAACTTCGATAAAAAGAAATTGTTCCTCACATCGGGAAATTCGTTCTCCAAGTCTTTAAAAACCTGTAACAATAATAATAATAATAATAATAATAATAATAATAATAATAATAATAATAATAATAATAATAATAATTACCGTAGATGCATGTTTGAAGAAATTTCTCGCGTATAACCAGCTGTAACTGCACGTGCTGGCATATGGTGCCGTTTGCAACATTGAAACCAAACAAGCGGCTAACGCCATATAGTTACATATGTCGAATCGTGCAGAAATAAGTTCACGTTTTACATCGTGCCAAAAAGTAATCGAAATAAAATTTGATTTTAATCCTTATTTTAATAGCGACAATTCCCGATTTTAGTGGAAAATGGCCGATCAGTAGTTTATATTTGGTAAGTAGCAATGTATACCGCGGTAACATCAATTTTACGCAAGCAAAGCTTCAATTGCATGAGATACACATTTCAAAATGTATGCATAAGAAAAATAAATATTTCAATTTCATCATAATTTAATCCTTTTAAATCTTTTCAAATCATAATCAAATCGATGAAAACAATAACGCTTTAATTTCGACGTGGATTTTTTAACCACTGTCGGATACCATAATATCCATTATTGAAATGATCGCACTTAAAGGCGTATGCATCGAACGTTCTCTTTTCCAATTATGTAGCCGCGCAATGCCGCGCCATTATCCGTACGCGATTAGCATAAATGAATATTTTAAAATAATAACACGATCACCTGCGTATGCAAGTGACCATCGCGTCCACATCGTAAAAAAAAATAAACAACGGCGGCTACACGGAAATGCGAAAGTGTGTCGTACTGCCTGTTAATTAAAAATAATCGCTCGCTCGTTTTTTCGAAAAACAATGCGCGACGCATTTCGTATAGCGAGTAATAAATTAAGGGATGCGCCAGGCTATGCTTGCGGATGCGTGGCTGCAAATTTTTATGTGCAATTTGGGTTTATAACCGATTCCGGGTATTTGATTTATAAAAGAATTTCGTAGAAGAATTTTTTTTTGTTTTTCGATGGGAAAGTGATATAAAATATTATTTCCGTTAGTAGATAATACAATACAAGAGTTAATAAAAATATAAATGAAATCTCGAATAAAATAGAGATGCAAAAATGTTATTTTTCGATATATTTTAATGAATATTTGTTTTTACCATCTTTTTTTGTGGTTTTACCTATTTACTAGAAATATGGGAATAAAAAAGTTTATTATACGAAGGAATACATAATGCAAATTCATCTTAATTTATGTACCAATTGTTAAATCTGACCTGAAAAAGGTTCTTTTATAAAAAAATAATTTCTAGATATACTTTTTAAATTATTAAATTATTCACAACTTGAATAAAAAGAAGGATGTTTCTCTTTTATCACGTACTTTTAACATTTAAAAAAAAAAAGTTAATTCAACTGTCGCAAAACAGCTGCATCGTCTTTATGTTTTTTTCCGCTTTAAAAGCTTTAAATTGTTTTTAACTACACTTTACGACGTAAATGTTAAAAGCATAAATTTTAAATGAAATAATCTCTTTCCTACCAAACCTTATTTTATTGTTTAGCATTATTGGTTAACAATAAGACACTCCTATAATTTGCCAAAGAAACGTGTCCGAAAGAAATCCATTACTCACGTTTCGCCAGGCGATCATTTGGACGACTGCACAGAGACTCTTAATTTCCGAAAGCCCTCGTGCTCTCCGGCATCTCGGAGGCTCACCAAAAATCCACCTCTTCCAAACTTTCATCTTAATATAAAAGACGACGATGAAAAGGAAATAATTTTCTCGGACCAGGAAGACGAGCGAGCGAGCGAGCGGAACGAATTATCCCTGCCCTCGGGGACACTTTCGCGTATTAAGCAGCGTCCCCATCGCGTTTCATTATTTACGCGTCGGGACAGGGCACTTGTCGCTCGTGCCTAATAAATCGTTCTGGCCGCGGGCCGCTCTCTCTCTCTCTCTCTCTCTTTCTCTCTATGTATATGTAAGTATAGAGGCGATGAATATACGCCTCTGCATGCTGCCGATGATTTTTCATGGCGGCTGATGTTTTTGTGTTAGTTTCGCGTTTGCCTTAGTGTCGAGAACAAGCGATTAATGTACATTTGGCAACTGATGATTAGGGAATGGGGCTGACCAAAGTTTCTTCGTACTACTGACAATTATGTTGCTGTCTAGGGTTCGCTGCGGTTTTTAGGTGTTTGTGAAGGGTCTGCATTTGGCGGTTTTACGATATGCATGTTTCAATACGATTGACGGAATTCTCTTTATACTATACTATAGGAGTTAATGTAATGACTGTAGTTTTTTTATTTTTGGTACTAAATCATATCGTTGATCATTTGTTGCAACTGCTATCGTGTATATCTAAAAATATTTTCAGTTTTGACAAGATTAATATGTAGAATTGTTGCAAAAAGTTTAATATCGCGAAAATTCTTGTAATACACAATACTTGTACTACTTCACCGTACATTTTTTTTCTTTGAAAATAGACTCAAAATATTTAACAAAACAAAATTTTTGGTATTTTATAAAATATATTTTCAAACAGCATATTTCATTTCGTTAAAAAATTCCGACAACAGACGCGACTTTGTCTTCCCGTTTTCTCATTCCTCCCGTTCGCTTTCCGCAACAATGCAACAAATTCAATTTGGCCGCTTCCACACGCGAAATTCCACTTTCCGCGCAATAAACTTATTAGACGCAGTTTCGCGTGAAGCCGTGGAAACGACGCGTTACGAATCGCCGCGTAAAACCCGTGCGTAAAGCGCACAACCTCATTCTCGCTTTCGCCTTCTCCGTCGCTGCAAGTGAGTCGAAAATTCATCCAATTATTCCGCGCGTCCCTTCCCTCTCGCTTCCTCCCAAAGACGATCTGAAAAGTTTCCCGGTCGATGGAATATTCATGGCCTTGTCGTCAGCGAAGCCGAAAGCGAGAACTCGATGGAGCATTCGAAAAACTCGCGTATAACCACGCGCGAGCATACGAGTATAATGCGTGCAACGGTCGTTGATTAATAGCGAGAGAAGAGCATCGGAAATGCGCGCAGCGAAATTCGAGTTTCTCCCTCGCTCGGTCATTGTCGGATTTTGGCAATTATATAGCGTTATTTATTGGCGGAGGATATACCACATCGCGCCTTTATACTCGCACGTTGCGAGGCAAGCGCGGATTATTGTATTATCGTTGAAATTGATTTGCAAACTGATGAACGATACACCGCGTTAATTTATATGCTGGCCTTCTCGCGGCGTGAGAGCTATTTTACGCGCGCTTGCCTTTATATTGATTGATTTGATGGTTGAGGTTGAGCAGGTGTAATGTGAATTTCAGATTGCGCAGAGGATTAGTTGTGCTGTAATTGTGCAAAGAAAATGGATGGCAGATGTATGTCCAACATTGGAAGCATGCGCATGATGTATCACTGATTGACTTGTTGGATTTCCGCGTATTTATTATGAAAATGGATCAATCATCTGTTTCTATTCAAAATGCTAATCTTATCTCAATTGTAGAAAATTATGTAGATTACAATTATATTTATAAATGTATTATAAATATAAAAAGGTTCAATGTTCAATCACGAATTGCGAATAGCAACAAAATTAAGAATAGTACATTACGATACAAGGGTCGACGAGTTACGCGTGACAGAAAGTGTCACTTAAGACACCCGTATCGTACAATATTTTATAAGTAGTACTGCCTGCCTTAAGTCCGGCGACACGCCTTTCCGCGTAGTCCTTTCTCGCACGGTGAGGGTTAGCGCACGAGCGCAGAGAGTGCCAGAAAGGGCTACTTACCGCACGGAAAATGTAGTTAATGAATTCATCGTCAACTTGCATAAACCATTTTTCCAGCCTAAAGATTACAATACTATTCGACAAAATTATTGAATATACTGGACTTGAAGTAATCCAAACAAAAACCGCTGCCAATTCGTTGGCACATAACTTCCTCCAAATTAATTTATCAACTCCTTTTATTATTAAATTTAAATTCCAAAAAACTATTTTATACAAAAAATTGCTAATGAATATC
>JAPYZP010003938.1:0-21504 GCA_030522985.1 Torymus sinensis
TTGGAAATAAATTTTTAAAACTATTATTTCAATTTCAAATTATTGGTTCCTGAACGATCTGAAGCATTTTTTGCCTTCCATAGTTACCAATTCATTCAAACCAATTAGCCTATTTGTGTTTCTTACATTTCTTTCTTTCATTCTCCTGAATCTTTTTGACCTAAAACAAAGAAGATTGGAAACGATATTTATCTTTACGTTTTGGAAAACGAGATTATTACATATTAAATTGGAATTTCACTCTGCAGAAAATTACTTTAGAATAGATAATTACACATACGCAAAAATATATACATTTTAAAAATAGAAACACCCATTTTTCGTTTAGGAGTTACAGTAATTCAATCTATATTAAACGCCGTTTTCAGAAAAAGCATTGTCTTGTTCAATTTACCAAAATATCACGTTTTAAAAAATTCACTGTATCTCTTAAACTTAATTTAACGTATTTTTATATGTATAAGTTCGATAAATAAATACAACTTCTTTTATAAACAGGATTAAAATGAACAAAACCATTCTCAACATAAAATTATTTCAAAGTACTTAATAGGATAGAATGTCATCTGTTCAAATTGATATTAAACATGAGATATAGAAAATAGATGAAATCTTAAAAAATCATGAAACTTTGAATATATTAAATTATTGTAAAGTATAATAAAAAGCAACTTGACGACAACAAAATCCTTGATAATAAAGAAAGGATGATATATAGATATAATAATTTTTAAATAGAATGTTCTTTTGATTTTATGGGTTAAAGTTAAAATAGATAGTAATTAAAGTTAAATATACTAGTTTACCTCAACACAAATTAGGAAAAATATAAGATTTAATTTATAGGTGACATCAACACTTAAAATATGTCCGTATGTAATACACGGCTAGTCAGTAATAAAGTGGCCAATGCTTAATAATGAAAATAGTACATTTGGACGCGCTGTGGAAGGTGATTCTTTAGCCCACGTAACGTTTTTCATACGTGCGACGGGGTGAGAAAAATCACATGAGCTAATAATCTTCTTACGCAGCAGCTTCGAACCGTATTTTACACCACGAGAGCTGAATAATCATATTCAAGTTATGATTTTTAGGTTAGTGTGGTACAAAAGACATTATTTTATTTTGAATGATACTCAGGAGGGAGAAGTTTTCTCAACCCGGAGACACGTTCATTTATTTCTAAATGTTTAAAGAAGTAGAAATTATTAAAAAAAAAATATTACATCTGTTGAAAAGAAATGAGAAAGTAAAAATGACTTTTAATACTGTTATTGTATTGTACTAAATTCTAATGTACAATATCTGGCACGAAATATGCTTAATAAAATTATATTTTACATCCAACCATAGTTGTTCTACCCCGTGACATAAGTGCCGTCAGTTACGCGAAAGGCATCGGCCATAGTTCTAAGCAATGGCAATTAATGAGTGTGCAACTTTTCCGTAATCTTTAATTAAAAAATTTACATGATGTTTTCCCGGTATCCGCTATGCAGATATCGGTAAGACTTTAAGTGTATCTGTTTTTCATACCTAAAAATGTCAAGATTACCTTTAGTTTAATAAACTTCTGCAATGAAAATGATAAGTAAATAAAAGTAGGCGGAAAGAGTTTTTATTTGCATTTTGTTATGTATAAAAATAATAATTGATAAAGATTCAAAATTGTAGGGTATTTCGAATAGAAACGGTCGTGAGAGAAAAATGCCTGCGAGATTGTTGCGAGTTCGGAACAGGGTTGAGCTTGAGCATCATAATAGCAAGATGTATGCGTACGATATAAACGGGTGGAGTAGGACAAGCTTATCGAAAAGAGAGATACAATAAATGCGCAAAATAGTGATAGAGCAGTAGAGAAAAGATAGGATGAAGAATATTGTGATAAAAGACGTACATGTAGATCGCGATGAATGAGAAGTTAGAAAATGGCATGGAAAAAATGTAGACATTAGAGATAATAAGGCAAGTAATGAAGTAAGAAAATGAAAATAACTTTGAAAAAAGGTATAGAATTTTAGGATGAGAATTTCTTTAAAGTGAGCGAAGCGTGGTCGACTGAAGAAAAGAGCGGTGTAGTGGTAAAAAGCTGCAGCGGAGAGAAAAACATAAAGTAGAGCGGGCAGCGGCGATCGAAGGAGGAAAAAACGAGCAATACTGCGATCGAACTTTATTCCCCTTTCCGGCACGAATAAAGATCAGATTCGGCGGTGGGGGCTTAATAAATACAGAAGTGACCTACGAGTGTCTTATTGTGCTCGCCGGCAAAACTGATGCGATACGTAAGCGTGGAAGCCGCGCGGCAACGGCGAACAATAGCACACGGCCGGCGAGACCGAGGCAAAGAGTCGCGCCGCTGGCTTCCAAGACCCGCACATGCACACACACACACACGCGACACACTCGAGTACTGCACAGATAGCGAGGGAGAGGAGAGAGGAGGAGGAGGAGGAGGGAGAAGAGTGAGAATGGCCGGCGACACACAGATACACAGACACAATGGCGGGGACCTAGTTGGCGGTCTGACCTCCGACCCCGGCCACGAGCGCGTACACGTACGACGCATTCGTCCTGTCGCCGTCCGGTCCGATTGTGTGCTAATGCTCGCTACTGTTCGTCGCGGCCGACGCGCCGAAAAAGAGAAGCCGAGAAAGCCGAACGGCAGAAATGAAAAAGGAATGAAAGGGGTGGGGGGGAAAGTCCGCGCGCTTTTCACGCACGTGGACTCACTTATAGGCATGCTTGCGCATCCTCCCGGCTGCGTTAAACTTCAAGCGAGCCGGACTGATAAAGGAGGAGAGGAGATGCGACCGGATGTCAGCCGCGAGTGACCGTTTCCGTTCGGCCGACGCGCGCACGTCAGAGGCCGCATCGACGCCCGATCGCTTATTCCTTTTGCCTCGGCAACAATGGCTCTGGGATGTAGCTATGATGAAGCAATCGCGGGCATATTTTGGTGCCGCTGCCGAGTGCGGGGGAAAAAGAAAAGGCCGGAGCAAAGGGATGGCAAAGCAGAGCAAGTGGTGGCCTTGCACCCGAATTCGGAACTTTCCCCGTTAGCGGGAGGACTCGGCGCCTCGCTCGTAGGTGCGCGTATGGCTGCGCGGGCGGGCGGAGGGAGCGGAGCAGGGGAGCCGCGGGCACGAAGGTCAGTGTCTGCATAAAACCACAAGGCTAGAGGCTACGCCGCTCGCAGCCCGAACCGGCTGCGCGGAGGCCTGTGCGAACGAGGCGGCCGTTTGCTATGCGGGCTGCGCGCGCGCGCGGCTACGTGCCTGGCCTGGCGAGAGACCGCACTCAAATTCAACTCAAACTCGCCTCTCTCTCTCTCTCTCTCTCTCTCTCTCTCTCTCTCTCTCTCTCTCTCTCTCTCTCTCTCTCTCTGTCTCTCCCCCTCTCCCCCTCCCTCCCCGCGTGTCAAACGCCCAGCTTCTCGCGTGTCACTGTCATTGTCGATTCCCGCCCGCGCGCGCCCGCGATGCTCCCGCGCTCTTTTTTCGGCCGCGCCTCTTTCAAAAAGCTTCCTGGACCAGTTTTCGGTATTTCACGCTCGGTGCTACGATGTTTGCATACCATTATCTCGCTGCGGGATCTCCGTCGTGACGGCGGCGGCGGCGGTGGCGGCGGTGGCCCTGAAATGCGAACAATGAGAGAAAATATGTAATGGCGCGCGAGCGTAACGCGTGTGCGTCCGCGTATGGGCCGCTATTTGGGATGCTCGACACTCCCGCCGCACTCCACTATGCCGTCGAGCGCATTTCATTGTGCGAGCTGTGACATCACGAGATAAAAATAATTATCCCACTGCCACGCTTACTCCCCCGAGCTGCTCACTCTGCTTTATTATTATACTAATTAACTCGTGGAAAAGAACATGTGTGCAGACTAAATAACTTTATTATACATTATATTAATCGCTGCTTTTTAAATACACCTTAATAACAACAGCTGCCAATTTATTATTTATTATATTTACTATGTACATTCTACAATGTAATTATTATTTTTATGCAATCTTTCAAAAAGATGGATTAAAACGTATTTTGCAAAATAATTGCTTTTTCAGAATCAAATATAAATAATATCTTTGATTTTGAAGGCTTAAGGCGATGTGAGTGCCCCCCGTTACCGGTGATGCCAGGAACGCGCTTTTCTCATTAAATTTTCAATTTTAAGAAAATATCGCTCTGCTACGTTCAAACTAAGTAATTAACTATTTGCTAGTTAGCTATCAAATCTATAACGTGTCAAACGTCGGTAACTGTTGGGACTCGCATCGCCTTAAATATTTTTCAAACTATATGGAATCAAAGAATAAATGTAAACTAATGAAACTAGAAATAAGATGTAATCGGAGAGTAGGCGAGACCGGGGCAAGACGAAATACCCAATTTTCTTGGATATTATAATAGATGACACTAAAACAATAGTGAAAATTGTATGATTTGGGCGCCCGCGCTGATCAGGTTGATGACATAAGTGAAATTCCTTTTTTGAGCGCTGATTCTTACGATTTCATCAACGTAAGTAAACGTGTTTATTTTGGATTTCATATGCCGGACTAGTTCAAACTATGTAGGGGTATTATATATCTTATTTATATTTAAAGAAGTTGTCATTATAATTGAGTTATTCATTGTATTACATAATGATTTTTAACAAATTTTAAAAATTATTAGTGCCAGGTAAAAAACGGCACGTTTTGCTAATACCAGGAAAGCTGATCGTAGCAGTTGGATCGCCAAGAGTTACTTGTAAAGGCGACCATAAGAGATAAACCATAAGAGGTATTATTATTATTACTATTCTCATGCACGACATTTAAAGGCTCTCTACGTTATTTGTATTACTTCAGAAGAAATGAAAGGGTGTTTTTTCGAGCCGACAAAAACTACCTTCGTTTTTTTCTCGTTATGCAGAGTTGTATTAATCCTATTTTTGCTTAGTATAGTTCTATATTCTTTTTTATTATTATAAATCCTTGAAGAATATGTATATTATTTTAAAATATTTTCTTTTTTTTTATTGTTCATTAACGTTTTTCCTCAGATGTGCCGTCTTTATATAATATATATAAGAAATAAAATTTACTAGACATTTTGGTATCTAGAAGAGGTCTCTTTTGATAGCATTACTTCATCTTTATGCATACGAATATAGTCTGAAATAGAAAAACGGCGTGAAGTGTTGGAGAAATGATACATGATTGCAGCATTAATAAAAAAGACGTGCATAAATTGTGAGGATAAGAAAAGTGTAGCGATAAGAGGACTCGGGGCGAATCCGAAATTCCCTTTAATTAATAGGAATATATCTGGCATTACGCGGTGCTAATGCCCCATTCGCGGAAAAAATGCGAGATCCCCAGTTTAATTCCATAAGCGAATTAGAGAGGGCACGTTCCCCGTTTGCCCGGGCGCGGCCGGCGCGCAGAAGATAAATTCGGCCGGCTTATACGTTTCGCGGATATCTTTTTCCGGGTTACCGCGCGATTAAATAATTTCTTTCAACGGGCCGTAAAGAGCTGAGTTAGAGGCCACATAAATCGAAAGGCGCACGCGCGGAGGCCTCGGCTGACGCAGTTTTGGCACGCTCGCAATTGGCACACAGCCGCCTGCGCGTACACTCACGTACGGGACGGCCGGCGCTCTTCTTGCGCGAGGACGTGTCGGCAGCGCCGTCCTCCTGATCCCGGGCCCCGGGGACGGAAAAAAGAGTCACAAACAAACATGAGTACCCAATTACCCGCGGCGATACAATAATTAAAGCGGGCTCAAAATCCGCTCCACGCGCAGCAATTCTACTCTCGGCAATTTTGTTGATCCCCCTCGCGGGCACGCCTCGCTGCCGCTCTTCATTCCGGAATTTTTTTTCCGCCCCCCGCCGACGCCGAGGCCGACGCGGCCGCCACGAGCCCGGCAAACTAATAACAGGTACGTGAAAACTCGCTTTAATTTGTCAATATCGCGTAACCCTCCCGTCAACGGGGAGGCGCGACGCTGGGCGCAGGCGCGCTCCGGGACGCCGGCCGTTTTCACTTTGTCCTTCTCGCTCGCCCGCGCTTTGTGTCGCGCCCACAGCCCCCCACCTACACTGGATATTGCCGTTCAATGTAAACAACATCCCGAGAATCGATTTTTTACTTGATGAAATTGCTTTTATTCGGGATAGCCTGCGTTAGATACTTTTAATTTAGCTATTGGAAATCACTACAGTTCGGGGCATAAATTAATCCTTATGTCTTTATTCGATTCAACCGACATTTCCATTCCATTTTCCCGCAGATATCTCAATGAGAAATCACTTTCAAAAAGACTAATACTATTTACTTTCTTTATAATACTTTTCAAATCACTTTTTTAGAAACCTCCTTACTTTTTATATACTTTATTATACATCGACACACATGCAACTAACAAACTTTGATAAAGCTCACTATTCACGATTGAGCTATTGAATATTTAAGCTTTTGATAAGAATTATAGCTCTTTTATATCGTAACGCATATATCATAGATAAATATTATGCAACGCAGGCATGCAATTCAAATGAAAGGTCAACACTACAGTATTTTGAACAAGTATTGTCTAAAAACTGTGCATCCGAACCCTGACGCGTCAGCATAGTGATAAGAAGAAGAGTGAGCTCGATCGCGGGTGTCCTATTTTTTTTTTGTCATGCGACTTGGTCATTTTTAATTCACGCCATCGTCCGCCCTTACGTAACAGTATCGAATGGAAACCAGTTACGCAAATTAGGCTTCATTTTTGGGTAATCAAAAGTCGGCTTGTAGTTACATAAAGGTAAAATTTGTTTTTATTCTATACTAAAAATAATGTGCTAAAGATTATTATAACTTTATAATTTATAGTTCTAAATATTGATATTTTTTGAAAATATCCGAGATAATGAGTTTTGATACAGAATTCGATGGAATAAGTATTACATATAAAAAGCCACTGTAAAGTTCAAGACTATATTTTGTTGTGTATAATATTTGTTGACGAAATCCAATTGACAAAAAGAAGTTATTGCATATTTCAAATAAGCGTGCTAGTTAGTCGCAGGAAAATATGAAAAAAGGAAAATTATTGAAAAAGATTTGACAGTGAAGCACGTTTGAAAAAGAATGAAAATGTATTATTTGTGAAAAAAGCGTAGTATATTTGTGGAAAGTTTTTTCCGTCGCCGACATGATATCAGCTGCACAATCTAGAAAATTCCCGCGACGAAGAGTTTCCGTCGAACGATCATCGACGAAACGGCGAGCAAAGGCAAATACGGCCGCGGCAGCGTTTGCTCACCCGGTGGCTTACGCCGCTGGCGGGGGGCAGGCGGCACCGGCAGCTCTGAATCAGCTGACTAGCAAAACTGACCTAATTATTATGCATTTATTCGCGCGTATTCAAATGCGCCGTGGCAGCGGACGTTTCTCCCTCTCTCTCTCTCGCTCTCTCTCTCTCTCTCTCTCTCTTTCTCGGTCTCGCTCACTCTCCTACAGAGCATATTCGCGGCGCCACATGCGACGGCACGCGCGGCCTCTTCGCTTCCTCCCTTTCTCCCTCTCTCTCTCATTCGCTCGGTTCTATCCGCACGCACGCGGCCACCACACGCGAGCCACTGTCTGGCCAATCAGACCAGGGAAACACAAGCGACGAAAGAGAGAGAGAGAGAGAGAGAGAGAGAGAGAGAGAGAGAGAGAGGGGGGGCCAGGGCTAGAGAACGCTGGTCTGACTATTTTTGGCCATTTACCACTGTTACTGATTTTTACGAGGTACACAGGTACGAGTAGGGAGTGCGCACGCACGCGCGCTGGGTTACGCGTGAACGGTAAAGCTCTTTCGTTTCGGATGGCAGCGTCTCTCGCTCTTTTTTTTGTACCTACACTGCTCGAATATTTTTTCTATTTTCGAATATTGGATAAGTGTATCGAAGTATATTGAATCCAACAAAAATAGACCAAACTCGGCGCTACGGAAACTTTTCAAATCTTTATTTAAAAGGTTTTTATAGATATTTATATTGCCTATAGTTAAGGCAATATAAATGTTGCTCGGGTTAAATTGTTCAACTTATATAATAAAAGTATATCTATTCGCGTGATTCATCATTTAACGCTAACGAGTGTTACTTAACAAAACACTTGTTATCATTGTCAAGTTTATAATCTACAAGCTTATATACTCAAGTTGTGTAAGATTAATTTAAGATTATATATCGAATGGCAAGAAAAGGAAAAAGCAGCCCGTTACGTCAGGCATCAATGACTTAACTGCGATCAACAAGTCGCACTCGCGCGGCAGAGCGACGAACGCGAAAGACGAAGCGAGCGCGTAAGAATCTCGTTAAGACATTTCTCGAATCACTCGGCGAAACTTTATTATTAAATGCCTCGCGCTCGCTCATAGTCCTTTCGGCCCGCGTCTCCCGAGGCGAGCGCGCGCCGATTAATATCTAACTAAGCGGCGCGCAACGTAAACAGCTGTCAGCGCGCGGCAATAACAGCGAAATCGATCACGTGAACGAACTTGAAGAGATTCTCTCCTTTCGCCTTATTCCCCGCGCGGCGCGCGGCCCCTGGAATCCAATAATTGCGCCTGCGCGGTCAGTTTTAATTGGCCGTTCCGCGGACTCTGCCTCGGCGATTATGAAATCCCGCCTCGCTGCTCCTCATCGTCGCCTGCGCCTCTGGCCCGCGGATCGGCGCCCAAGGACGTGCAGGCGCACTTACTCGCGAAAGAGTGAGAGCGGCCGTTTTTCTCGCCGTTCGCGCTAATACGCGCGTTTCCTTGAACCAGGAATCGATCGAGAATTATGTGCCTGCGCGCCGCTTCAAAGTAATGCGAATTTATTTTTTACACCGCGCTCCCAGTTTCCAGATAACATCGTAATCCTGGAAGCGGACGTGCGCGCGAGATTTACTCCGTACACATGCGTGCGCTTTATCGATCGGCACGAGTAGCTGTTGTTGTTATTGCGCCAATCGCACTTTCAGCGGAATCGCACTAAAAACATTTTCAAGGGTAACGCTAAGTCAGCCGCTATCGCACTTGCCTACTATTAGGTAACTTATTCGTGTATAAGCATTAGGCATAGATCAATTATTCGCCGCAATCTCCGCATTGACTTTGCTCGGGGCGCAAGAATTTCAATATCCGGGGTAGACAAAGCCGTCTATCAGCGGCGACTAGATAGGCGGCAAATAAGCTTGCAAATAACTTACGGCAAATAAGTTTGCAATGAGAAAGGCTGTTTATCTATCGGTTGAATTTTTCCGCTGGGAAAAATCGCGACCGGCATGTACGGACATTTCGCGAAATTCATCGGGATTGCGCGCGGCGGCGGTGTGTTAACGCGTCCCACGCGAAAGCGATCCCGACGGGGGCGGGGGAGGCGGCGGCGGCGACGGCGGCGACACCACAACAACAGCCCGCGAGTACAAAATACCTAGCCCGTGTCTGGCGCTGTCCCTCCCGCTCGGCGCGTGTCTGTCGGGCCGCTGGTCGATGCCACGGCCGTGTCGGCGCGGAGAGCGAGAAAGTTCGTCGGGGCTGCGCCGCCGGGGGTCGGAGGGGAAATGAGGGGTGGCGGCGCGCGAGGAGGGGAGCCGGGAGGGCGTCTCGGCGCCATGCTGATTTGCATGCGCCGCCATGACGGCCGGGGCGAGCGAGACGCCCGCGCGGCGAGCGCGGCCGAGGGAGCGAGAGAAGAGGGCGAGCATCGATCGCCTTTTCCCCGCTCTCTCTCTCTCTCTCTCTCTGTCCCCCTTTTTTCTCCCTCGCGCGCACTCTCGCTCTCGCGCTCTGCGGGAGCTTTCACGTGCGGCTCCCTCGCCACTTCCTTTCTCTCCCTCATCTCTTCATCGTTATTTGCCACGTTCCACTGTCCCCGACACGCGCGCACACCGAGGCACGCAGACTCCCGTCCCTCCTCTTTTTATCAGTCTCTATTTGTCTATCCCTTTCGTTTTGCCTCGTCCCCGGCCGCGCATCGCTCATCTTTCTCCCGCGCACTCGATCCTGCCTGGCTGCACTCGAGAGGAGGAAATTTGAGCGCGGATGAAAAAGAGAGCGGCCAGAAGAGCGGCATCGCGATATGCAGACCGATATTTCTATTCGGAAGCAATACTTTTATAAATGACACGGCTAGCTCGATCGATTCGATATTTTAACCTTTTCTAGTTATCGATCCAGCTCGACACACGGCCGAGCGGCATTGCGTAAGCAGTCTCATACTTTTACGATCTTCTGGAAAAGACTATTGTATATCGGCTTGAAAATACGTTGCGCAAACAGCGTAAAACATAGAATATAACGCAGGCGAAACTTCTTTTTACATTGCGTAACGTCTCGACTGGATATGTATACTCGATTGGATCTTATTGCGACGCGTTGCAAAAAGCTGCACGCGCGATATTAAATTACATCGGCTCTACTTTATGGAGAAAAGTTGAAAAAGCCCGCGAAAAAATGGCAAAATCTCCGAGTTTGCATAAAGCATAAGTATAAGACTGAGGGAAGGGAGAAGAAAAAAGCATTGCATCCGCGCGTTTTTCCACACCCAGACACACGCGCACACAGCTCGGCTGGCTTTATACGTAACAACCTAATCTGCGTATATGACTGGCTAAAGAAAGGCAAAAAATTTGAATTTACGATGAGGATCGTAAAATACGTGTTTATTCCTGCGTTGGATCCAGTGCAGCGCATTTTCGCTCATAACGCGCCTCATAAAAGCAGGAAAGGGACAAGTGTGGCGGCGGAGAAAAAAAGGACGGCTGCCGCTCGCGAGGGATAGATTCGAGGAATCGTGTATTTGGTTATGCGGCGGGAGCGGGGGCAAGGGGTGCGAGCGCCTCGGGCGCGACTGTTTGTTTCCGCCGGACCACATAGCGTGATACGTTTGCGTAATAAGTCGCGCCGCCGGCGCCCTGGAATATCTGCCGCGCGGTAATTCATCCCCTCGCACGTACTTATGTTTACTTTGCCGCTCGACTAATCTCTTTCCAAAAGGACAAATACTTTTCTAAAGTCTTGTTGCCTCTTTAAAGTTAATGCCATTACATTTGTCTTGCAGAGCGCGGCCAGCAACAAGGGAAAATACATTGTTCGGATGGCGGGGAGAGGATGAGTCAGAAAAGACGGCGACACCCGGATTCACTTGCGGTATGTCTCGCTGTACGTATTTATGTGCCAGGGGTGGCTTCAAATCTTGCCTTTCGAGCGCTCGTAAAGAACAGAAGGGATAAAGCTGCACAAGGATGTCTCGTAACTTGCAGAAATATAAAAAGCCCTTGAAAGACTCGGGGCGAGCGTAGCTCCTCGTAGCACAATTAAGTACAGGTTCAGAACTCGTCAAAGGATTATTCCGTCAAGGAGAGCTCAAACTTTTTTATCGGCCCATCGCGGAATGATTTATAAAAAAGTTTGCCCGAATAAATTATACACGGCTCGAATTAGCCGCTGCCTCGCTGGGAGGAAATTCGTCGTGCAGGCTATAATTGCGATCTCTGGCCGATATCGGCTCGGCTGTATTTTCGTGCGTTTATCGCCGGGCGATGCGTCCGCAGAGGCGCTCGCAGCGAGAAGGAAGAAAATGAAAAGCGAGGCGGGAGGTGAGGGGTCGTCTAGATACACACACTGCGCGCCGAGGCTGGAGCGCGGACCCCTTGGATGCTTGCCTCATGAAAGATGCATAAGACGACTCACCGGGGGCGCGATAAAGAGTCGACAACAGACAGAGCGACCGACAGTCAAGTTCTCTCCAGCCCCGCTCGGCGCTGCCGCCACCCCCTCGCGGCGCGCGCGCGCAGCATCCCCGGCACCCCTCGGCCCGCCGGTAATTCTCGGTGCAATACACCGACTTACTCCACTCTCTCTCTATACGGCAATTTCGCGCCGGATCGCTCGCGCCACCCACCGCAGGGGAGGTCCGCCCCGCGCTATCAATTAATTATAATCTAGATTGATGGATCCGATCGGAGCTGCGTCGCCGGGCCTATCGGAGATTAGTCGCGCTGCTGTCGTCTTTCTCTTTGCCTACGTGACTTACTTTGCGCGAGCGCGCGCCGATTTCCCTTTGTGGCCGGCAGCTTCATTAGCGCCGTGTCGACGCGTGCATCTGGCGATCGCTTTCCGACAGTCCGGCAAAATATACTCCACGAGTATTTTTATGTATGCGGCTCGCTGTATTTGTTCGGACAAAGCGACGCTTCAATCATGGCCATTTTCGCCAAACAGCGAAACAATTTTAGCAATTCCATAAATAACGCAGAGCGGCCGCGCGCGCGAGCATTCAATCGAACTATTTGATATTCCGGCGCACTCGTCGTCGTGTGTTAAGCGAAACGTAACGAGTGCTAAAAACGGGCTTTTATCGCGAAATAAAATGTCGGCGCGCGGCTCGGCGGGATTTTCGAGATCGATAGCTCGGGCAGCGGCGGGCGCGGCGCCTTCGCGGATTGCAGATCAGCGCGGAGTCGTGCGTATGAGGGAGGTGTTTGCGAGCGAGGTCTCTGGGCTAATGGCATGCAGGCAGCGCCGTTGGCTGCCTCTCCCCATCGACTGCCGCCGCTCTCTCGCACAGTGCGTGCACGGAGAGGAGTACGCGGGGCGGCGGCGGCGGCGGCGGCGGCGGCGGCTCGTGCCCGGTCGATAAGGATTAGCATTTTTATGGGTCTATCTCTCGGGCGACTGCTGCGCGCTGCTGTTCCGCGTGCCGCCCAGTTTCTTTGGCTCACGCATCTCTTGCCGCGCGCTCGTAAACATTTTTCCGCCTCGCGAAACTTTTGCTAATACCGAATTAGCTCGGGCAACTCTCGGTGCTCTCCCCTGCGCCCCCCCTTCGCGCGATTTCCACCGGTAGCGGCCGCGGTTCTGCTTTCCAATTATATTACGAAATGTACGCTCGACTGCGCATAGCCGCGCGCTCGCGGATCTTCCCACAGCGCGCGTGCAGGGCATCGAGTGCTGGGAAAATTTTCCGCCTCGAAACGAGCGCGCGCAAACGACGGCAAATCGGCGAGCCGACGAAATTTCTTCAATGTCAATGGGCGCCTGATTTCGCCTCGGCGGCCGCAATTTTCGCTCTATTTCTTTTCTCCTTCTACGCCGGCCGGCCGCAATGCAATAAAGAATACGCGCCGGTAATTGTTTAGGCTGGTTAGACTGTGCAGCGGCCCAGGAGAAACGCATGCGTAATTGTATTTTAATTACAGCATGTAAATTTGCCGGATTTTAATGATTTAATATTTCTGTAAGCGGCTGCAATTATTATAAATACATATATCATAATATTGAATTCGGAGTTTAAATGTAGCAGCTAAATGGACTTTCGCGTTAATATTGATGTATGTAAATATTAATTTGAATTATAATTTAGTAAAATCAAAGGATCGTCATTACAAATGCGTTGGCAATGTCCACTTGGGCAAATATTATTGTATTTACACGTGCTTTGTGTGACTTGATAATGAAATAATATTAATTACACATTACAATATATATATGTCGAGTGGCTGTTATTATAATTTGAGGCGGAAAGTCAATGTGTTGTCAAAAATCGTATTAATTATCAGCTCAATGCGAAATGTCATTAATTCGGCAAATAAAGATGGGAATTAATGAGGTTTAATTGAATGATGAAAATAATTGGCGGGCTGTTGAAAAATGGCCGAATCGAGCGCTGGAGAGAGGAAAAGGGTGGCCCTCCAGTGGCGTGGCGCGCTCGCGCAGTTCTTTACCTTGAAAGACTCGTTGGCGTTCGCGCGGTGGGATCGCGTGGATCACGATAAAGCCAAGCTCGGCCGGTCGCTCGCGCGATATTGCCACGCCAGTCTACGCGCTCGGCTACGTACGTATAGTTATACACACATAGCGCTCGCGCGGCACGTGGCCTGGCCGTCACGCTCATACGAAGGTCGATTCCATTCTTCGCCGCCACCGTCGCCACACTCTGTATAGTCGCGACCGATCTCGCGCGCGACGCTCAATTTCCCTACTTGGATGTGCGTGGAAAATCTTTATCGGCTTGATTTATTGCCCGACTGCTTTTATGTTCTCTCTCTCTCTCTCTCTCTCTCTCTCTCTCTCTCTCTCTCTCTCTCCCCCTCTCTCTCCCTCTCTCCCTTTTCTCTCTCTCTCTCTCTCTCTCTCTCTCTCTCTTTTTCTTGACGCCCTCTTGGCGCGGCCAAGTCACCGCTCTATTCTTTATTCTGTTCTCACGGCGTTTTTCGGCACGACCGATAAGAGCGAGCCGATAGAATTCATACAGTTACTTAGCTTTTCTTCGCGTTGCGAAATATGATGATCCTCTGCAGCCGTGTAGTCGATAGTTTCAAACAAAGGAATCAAGAGTTTCAACGCATTAATGTTGAAATGTTATTTAAAAATTAAAGTTTCACTAACCATACGCAATTATGTTACAGGCTGTGCTCTTGTAATTTTTTCATGAGGAACACAAAGAAAGTGCCTTATAAGGAAAGCCGTATAAAGACTTGTAATTAGGATTCTCCCATGACCTAGGATTTAATGCCTATCTTTGGCAATATTTTGACGTAAGTAAGTCACAGTGTGCCAAGTCGGTTTCATCATTTCATCATAAACGAGTGCAAAACAATCGCACGAGTTCACGGACGTTCTATGTCATGTTTACGTTTCCTAACTTATTATAATTTCAAATAAGCATTTTAATTGCATTAGGATCTATATAAATTACACGGCTCGTCTTACGCAACGAAAATATAAGCCGAATACGTACTAGCATCTTAATATTCATGCAATGTCGCGTCAGACGGCTTTAAGAGATATGTTTAAACTCATAAAAATACCGTTATTCATTTTCCACCGAGTGAAAATGAAATCATCCTAAAGCACTTAATAGAATATCTTTGTCTAACGCTATTAATTATTAGTCAAAGATTCACTTTCTCAGCCAGATGTGCAATTATAATTACGACTAGGAGATACATTAAGTCAATTTCCCGCACGATATTTTTATACTAGTATCTGCTGAACGTGCACCGCAATCTGCAACGTCGACGTAAAATATTTAAATATAATCGCTTTTATGTAACACATGATTGGAATCGGAACAAATATCTAAGCTGATGTATAAATTAGCAATGGTTAATTCTTCCTTGGGAATAGTTTAAACGTATAAGAATTTCCGAAAAGTTCCACTGGCTACTTTTGATCTGAAATCTCGCCAGTAAAAGTAAAATTTGATTGGAGTATGAAAGCTTGCTTAGGTGTGATGGATGGGCGGGAGGTCTGAGAGTACCTTGCGATCTTTAGGGAAGCCATCCATGGCAGAGCTATGGGGTGTTTAGTGAGCATCAAGGGGTAAAGGCGCAACGTTCGCCGCGTGCAGACGGCGTTGGCGTCGGCGGCGGTGGCGGCGGCGGCGGCGGCGATGGTGGAGGGGGCAGAGCGACGGTGGCGGTGGCGAATAGCCGCGTTAAGGGTTGCAGTTGCTAAGCGCCTGCGCGAGCGTTTCCATGGGCACGGCCAGACGGCGGCGGCGGCGCGCAGGAGGACCCGTGCACAGCCTCCCTCGCGCGCAACCCGGACCGCGACTTTCGCCTCTTTGCCGTCCCATTACGCGGGCCTGTCTCTCTCACTCCCTGCTGCCGATTGTTTTTTTACGCGACCTCGTTATCTCTTTACGCGCGCTTTCCGTCAATTCTACTGCTCTCGCTGTTTTTTTCCCTACATGCTTTAGCTAAATATCAACTTGATTGCGGATTCTTTTTTCAAGGCTGCTTTTTCATCAATATCAATTCACAATGAAAATCTCTCCACGGAAGCACCTTTGTGAATAAAAATATAAATATTAGTTGCAAAATAGATTTTATTAAGCTCATAAAAGCGAGACAAGCTTTATGTCTTTAGTTCATATACCGGAGTTTATCATGTCGTCATGCCGCGGGTCAATAATCGATTAGCACTAAAGGCAGTAAAAATCAATAAGCTGCTATAAAAAATATCGACGTGAAATATTGAGATTTTTATAAGCGACTCTTGCTCTTGGGGTTTACATGTTTTAGAGGCGTTTATTGACACACGCCGGTATTTCAACACACACGCGAGGGCGTGACTAGCGTAGCTATGAGGATGGTGCAAGGCGCGCTCTATAGCTGCAGCCAACTGATATTATATATACACCTACCTCTGGCTTATAATCAAACCGCTCGTAACCTTGGATTTCTTTAATCCTGGAATATATAATTGATAATTGACTAATTGGTAGCAACTATAGGATTAAAATAAAAATTAAGCTGATGCAATAAAATTTGAAAGGAAATTAACTTTACTATCCTCTAATGACAACGAACGCGTATTCGATAAACGCTGGCTATTTGAAATCACTTGGATACAAGCTCACTTTCCATTTACCGACGCAATAGAATCCATCCGCTCTCTAACAACACATAACGCCGCGTTATTGCCTGCCCGCCTTCCCTTACAGCGTATATCCGCACGCAGGTAGTATCGGGGGCGTTCGCACCCAACAAAAGAATACGACGCTCATGATAAAAAAGTCGTTATTCTCTCTCTCTCTTCACCATTTTTTATCCCAGCCACGCAGCAAGCCCAAGTCGGCCGCGTTAAGCAAAGAAACGATCGCGTTTATGATTTTTCTATTGAAGCGTATAACTAGGTGGCACGCGAGTCGCCGCCGTCGACTCGCTACGCCGCTGCTGGCGTGAGTAATAAAGCCGTTTACGCGACAACTAACCGCAAGCCTGGAAAGAGAAAGAGGGCAGGGAGGGGAGAGAGCGAGAGAGAGAGAGAGAGGTGAGAGAGTGTAGCACAGGGCTGTGGCCGCGGCAGCAGAGTGAAAGAGAGAGAGAGAAGCAGGAGCCACCGCATGCGTTCGCCGTTTACTGTCCGCGTTATACAGCCGCTCGTACACATAAATCGTTTTACGATCTGTCGCTAAAAACGGATTTCATGCGAAAGTAGGTACCCTCGAGCTGCTGCTGGGCGTATGCTCGCAAGCGCGCGCGCGAATGCATTTCCTCGTGCGTACCGCTCGCGCCGATGTCGCTTTTGATTTGTCCGAGCGCGCGCCGCGTTTTGATTGCTTATACGCCCGCCCCTACTACGGACCTTACGAGCGCCGGAGCGCCGATAAAAGTGCCCCACCGATACTCCTATTTTCGGAATATGCCTATTCAAAACTGTCTTTCTGCCTTTTTTCCTCTTGGCCTCGCTTCACTCTCAGTAACCTTACGCTCATATTAAATTATATCATGTAATTATATTTTTCACAAAGAAATATTCATATGCAATAGAGCATAACCCTTACTATATGTATAATAACAAACATTTTTAGAGAGGTCGAATCTGTTTTTTATTTTGATAGATGTTGTGTATGTATCAGTTTTCATTGACAAAATTATAAAGTATTGACAAAGTATTTTTCTGAAAAAAGAAAACATACTATAATCTTCTTTATGTATCAATAGAAGCAGTTTTATTTTTAAGCTTACTTGCATGTAAAATATTTTGGAATCTTCATTATAATGCAGTGTTTAAAATATAATAGTATTGCATTAAAGTAAGATATTATAAATATTAATTTAAGAATGAAAGTTTTTACAATTATTTATGATCGTGAAAACAATATAATATACTATTATTTAATATAGGCATAATATAAACGTTATAAAAATTACATTTCAATAAGATGTTTGTAGCATTAAAAGTTTTAGTGTAAACGAGAGTATAGAAATAATTATTTGATCAAATAACTCGTAGCTTGTCTGCCTCTTGTGTACACAGAAGTCATAGTAGTAAATACTGTTGCATGCATCGTTCTTCATAACAATTTTCAAAAGCAATATTTCTCGAGCTGCATATATTAAATATCTCCAGGCAGCCATCGCATTATAGCTGTAAAAAGTAATAAGAACCGTATAGCTCCGTGTAAATCATTTGAAATTCAAACAAAAGATCGACATTAATCAGGAAACGTCCAAGTCTGTAGCAGGTGTTGATCGGAAAAAAATCTCGGTGCTGCGGGTCCGCGCACATTCACGACAATGTGTTTATATATATATATAAGGTTGCATAAGATTTTCGCATTCTTCCGCCTGTTACTTTATTACGCCGACCTATAAATCTGAAATGCACTTGGCACCTATATGAAAACAGGTATACGACTTGGCAATTTGCATAACAAGCTGCTCAAACGATAACAAAGCTCTCTGCGAAACACACACACACACACACACACACACACGCACGCGCGCGCTCGCGCATATATATACTTGTAGCGTATAATATAGAGGTGTAGACGGCAGCCTCGGACCGCGTTCACTCGTAAAAGTCGATTCCGCGTTAGAAGAATTAATTATTCGATGCACGGCACGCCTGAGTGCGCGCGAGCCTCGTCTAATACGGCGCTTAAAAAATGGCAAAAAAACATGCTAATATCTAGCGCTAAAAAATACATATCATTTAAAGGCCGATATTACAAGTGTCCGAAGCGTGGAGTACCTTTCAATTAATCTCGCTAAGGTGATACGCCCGCTAGTTGTGAATAGTCGCTCGTTAGCTATTGGAGTTAAATTAATATCGGTGTCATTTAATTTATCATTGGCAGCGGCGAGTTTTGAAAGGGCGTGTGCGCAATCTGAATTTAGTCGATTCATCGCGTACTTATGCCGCAGCCACGCGACGCTCGCGATATCACGCGGACGCGCGACAATCTGTCTCCCGTCTCTGCTGCGCCTCAGCCGACGGAAAAGTCCGCCTACGAGATCAAACCGAGGAGGCGAAGAGTGCAGCCTCGATGTAGGCAACGAGAGGGGTGTGGACGCTCAAACTCGCCGGGAGGACAAGATGATGGATGGTCCTTCTCTCTCTCTCTCTCTCTCTCTCCCCCGCACTACACGACCGCAGCCAAGTGTACGCCCGTCCGGACGCTGACGAGGAGGATGCTGACGCTAATGAGCAAAATATGAGGCTCCACCTCTCGACCGCTTTCCTCCCCTGGCGCGCTACACGACGCCCTCCTTCTCGGCCTCCTTTGTCCCCGCTATCTCGCCTCGCGCGCGTTCTCTCTCTCTCTCTGATATCGATTGTCGCATCCTCCGGAGGCAAGGGCTGAAAAACGATGGAAGGGGCCGAATCAATGGGGAAGAGAGAGCGAAAACAACAAGACGATTCATGCAGCTGATTGTTTTTGCGCTTCACCCCGCGTGTGTATGCCTCTGTGTATCTTCCTTTCCGTTCCACTTTCAGAGTCTGCCATTAGGGGCGTAGGTGTGCCGTAACGTATGCGTGTGCATTTCTCTTTTTGGGGACGAGCTTTAATCAGAGGCGACTGGACGGAGAGTCTTTTTACTTTTTGCCGAGCGACGGCCGCGTTTGCATCGCTGATTCTAATTTATCTGACGTCGCGCCTCCGTCCAACGCACCTTTGCGATGCAGATGCTCAACATTTTTTCTTCCTAATTATTATTCAATTATATATATTGGGAATATTTATTGGGCGAAAACTGTGCTTTCTTCACTCGACAGAAAAATAAATCTCTAAATGATACTAGGAAAAAGTTGTGTTTATAAAAGGAAGAAAAGGAATTGGAATTATTCAAATTCGATAATGAATAATAAATGAGCTGTGTAAGCGAAAGAAAGATTTAAAAAGTCGGAGTGACCGACAGAGTTGTCAGAAGCTCTGCGGGAGAAAGAGGGGTGGGGGGAGAAAAAGCAATTATCTGGCAAATGATCGCGGGGCAGGGAGGAAAATTAAGCATAGTCGCGAGGCGGCGTGTAGTTCGATCAGTCCCGTGTCTCCCTTGGCGGTGTGAAAGGGCTGTCGACAAGCGGCGGGCGCGCGGGAGGAGGAGAGACAGCTGCGAGGGTAGGCATATCAAAGGGCAATGCGAGGGATATCAATCCCCAGCGAGTGCGTAGACTAGTCCATAGCCCGCGTGTATACGGCGCCGCGAGCGCGCCGTCGCTTCCGCAGTTCTCAACCACCAAATCCTCCCTTCGAATTTATCGCCGTCGTAACCGAACGTTTCCTTCCTCGGAGTCTGCGCGCGCATGCCGACGACGTGTAAAGCACGGGATCTCTCCGAGGAATCACTTTGCCAGATGCAGGCGATAATAAACTCGAGGCGATTCCCGGCAGGAGAGGCGTTATGAAAATGCCCGCGCGAAAAATGGCCCACACGTCGCTTTATCACTTTCCCGCTTCTTTAAGTACTTGCCATTAGCACATTTTTCTGCCCTTACGCGTTGCGTCTCTGCGACGGATCGCCATCAATCACGAGGAATTCCCGCAAAGCTGGCGGGGATAAATTTCGAGTATGCAAATTCCAAAGTTCTGATATGCGTACATGATTATTGAGGCGTCGTCGCGGATTCATTTTACTGTGGGAGTAAAGATTGTTTAATTATCCCCGTAGCGCGCCTATGTACTTAATAAACGAATTCTTTTGTCCGTCTCTTTCTTGTTCGTGCGACTCGACGTGTCGTCGAAAGGGAGCGAGGCAAGAAGGAAGGGGTGGGTGCTTATAGGGGCTGTTCTTTCCCTCCGTGACGGAGGAGTTGAGAGTGCCGTTGAATATGCATGAAGGCCTGGCTTTCTATCTGCCGTCCTAAAAACATTCGGCCCGAGTGCGAGCGACGGCGCGCAGAGCTAGCTGGCAGCCCGCGTAGCGCGCCTCGCCGTCGCCCCGGTCGCCCGTCGCGACCCGCTTGACTCACGGAGAGCTCCTTTCCCTCTCCCTCTCTCTCTCTCTCTCTCTCTCTCTCTCTCGCTCTCTTTCTCTACTTCTTTCCTCGCTTCCACCTTCCTCCCCTTTTCCTTCCTTCCCTTCGTTATACTCTCGCCAATCAATGTCCTCGTAAGGGAAAGTGTTTCGCTGTCACGGTATGTTTCGCCGGAACTCATTCTACAGTCTCGTTTTTTTCCTACTTTCAAGCTTTTTCCCCTTCGCACGTAGTAGCGGCGAGAAAAAGCCTCGGGCTAAGGCTCTCGTGGCACGCAACGTTGAAAATATTCCGAAATTTATAACCGCCTTTGGATACTTTTAAAGCGACTATTTCAGATGACTAATTGCTTATATTACTACTTTATTCTCGAAAAATATTTACAAGCTTGTGCAGGTATGAAATAGTATTTCTTTGATCGCTCCATTGAAGTAGATTGCTTTGTGAAACTGAAAAGAGGAAGAAAGGTATATGACAGAGTGCGAGTCGAGGTGTATGAAATGGCAGCATAATGTATATCTGTAAGTAAGGTGAGTAAAGATTGTAAGGAAAGAGAGAGTGGCGGTGCGGAGGCACGGTGGCAGTGGGTCCATCTGGCGGCGAGCTTGCGACTCGCGGTAGCCATTTTGTTTCTGGAGGTGGCCAGAAGGTCGCCGTGGTGTCGCGTCACACCCGCGCATGTCCATTGGTCCCTCCTCCGGGGCAGGCGCGCGGCGGCGGCGGCGGCGGCGGCGGGGAGCCCCGAGCGCCGTCTCGCTCGCTCTGCCGCGGC
>JAPYZP010003939.1:0-13942 GCA_030522985.1 Torymus sinensis
ACAACCCTTGATGCAGTAGTGTCAGGAGGGTAGTAGGGTTTCAGGGTCATGATTATGGTTCATTGAATACAAAATAAAAAAAAATTTATTTTAGAATGACAGGTAGACGGTTCCGTCACATATATCTAAATACATACCGTATCACATCGAGCCAAAATCAAGGCTGGAATCAAAGTGAAGCAACAAAATTCATAATAAAAAGTTAAATCTGCCTGTCCAAAGGAGAACTGTACACAGGATTTACATAAAATTTAAACTCTCACGAAACTCATTCCAACCCGCTTTTGTTTATTTAGCCTTGTGTTTCCCCTTCCTCCCCCCTTTTCTCCGCTTTCTCGCTCTCATTACGCCGCCAGCGGCCACTCCTTCAAAGCGAATCCGTGCACATTAAATTTCGCGCCCTCTCTCCTCTCGCGGAGAGAAAGGCGGCATTACAGTCATAACTAGGCGGCACGCATACATCGCCCGCGCACACGCTCTCTCTCTCTCTGCTCTGGCAAAAAGCAACAATGCGGCCGGGCTTGCGGAAAGCCCTAGCGCTCGCACGCCGCAGCGGATAAAACGTGCAAATCCTCAAACCGCGTTAATAATTATGGCCGCGTAATTAGAATAACTCGCGCGCCCCTGCTAATTGCCCTATTTATATACAAAATGCTCGAAGGGACGCGCGCGCGAGGGGAGAAGGTATTGCGGTATAAGCCGACCGATGCACTGTCGGGAGGGGGAAGAGGGAGAGAGAGAGAGAGTGGAATTAAGAGGTGCCACTATCATCTAAAGCGAGGGTATTGTGCACACCGCTGCAGCAGCACAGCGTTTCCGGGTTAGGTGTGCGCCGGCTGCTGGTTAAATGAAATGCGCGCGCGTGGCGGTGGAGCTTTGTGTGGTAGGAGAATGCGACGAGAGCATATAGCTGGGCGCGATGGAAAAGTATGGCGCGTGTCTGGGGGATGCTGTGCTGTTTTGTTGTCGAGGTAGAGCGACGGGGTTTGTGGGGCTGCGTGTTTTCTTTTTCTTTTGTGCTGATTTTCGCGTTAAGTAACTGGGTGTGCCGGTTTAAGGCTGTGGTGCGACATGAAAAGAGGCTTGAAATTTTTCTTTAAAATGCTGAAAGTGACTTTAGAATAATTATGATAACAATTGTGCGTTCTCAAATCGAACAAGTAATTCTATTTTTGATACTATTTTTATATTCAATTTTAGGTATGTATGTCATTCCTTTGTTGGTTCAACATTTGACCGTGCTTTTTAATAATTCGTAGAAATGAAAATCCGTACCTTTTAGTCCTTGATGCATACTCAGAATCTAATACCCGTTATACGCTCTATCATAAAAAACCCCATTATCCGATGTCACAAAAGAATGCATCTCTAATGACCACGCAGGTAGCCGAGCAATGGCTTTTGCTCTTTCCCCCTCGCTCTCTCTCTCTTTCTCTCCCTCTCTCTCTCTGTTCCTCTCTTGGTATTGTCTCTTCCATTATAGGCCTGTCGGGTCGTATACGACAGTGATATAGACGCAGCAACTTGGCTGGCGTGCAACAACGCGGAGAGTCGGAGAAAGAGAAGAGCGGGACAGGGGGAGGGAGGGAGGATGGTTAATGGTCAGCGGGCCGGCGCGTACAGTTACGGCATTCGTACCTCTCGACCCTAACAGGTGGCAGTACAATTAAACCGCGTTATGGTTATACCGCGTTATGCTCGCTGAGCTTCGTGCGTTTGTCTCGAGCGTTACGAGCTGCGGTGGTGCTGCTTTGCCCCCCCCCCCCCCCCCCCCCCCCCCCCCCCCCCCCCCCCCCCCCGCCCCCCCCCCTCCCCCCCGGGCCCCCCCGCGTGGGCAGGAGCATTTGTAAAGTTGGTTTTTGAATTTCCAAAAATAATAGCGGGCTAGAAATGTTCAACCTATATTAATATAATTTATTTTGTGCGTTACAATGATAACAATGATACAGATAAATGTATACAAATAGATTAATTGTCAACTCGACTGGCTCATCATGCACATTAAAGAGTTTACTTTGTAAACCTGGAAAACGCGAGTATGTGTTTACATTTATAGGAATTAAAGAACACTGATATCTATATGTGAAATTCGATAATGTTTCACAAAAAGTATAGTTTTCATTAAAGGCCTGACCGAGGATTATGAAGCTATCGAAGTCATACTGTACTCTTCATTACCGTCGACACTAATAAAGTGTGCGCGGGGACCAGCGGAACGGCAAGCGCTCTAACGCTGGTCGAAGCAGAGATGCGAGCAGTGCTCACTCGCTAGAAGGTGCTCAGCTTGCGCTGGAATAAGACGAGTACATCGTCGACACTCGAAGAGAGATCGGTAGGGCGGGGGATGTTTAAAGGCCGATCGGTGAGCGGAGTGGTAAGCAGTGCTTGCTGCTGGAGGTGCTCTCCTAGAGCGGCGAGACGATCGTCGAGGCTGCCACAGCTGAGAGCACAGAGAGAGCGCCCGTAGAGGCGAAGTCCCACATTGTCGGTCATTGGGACCGTTGTCCACCTGATGTAACTTCTACGTTGGGTGTGGAAGGTCACAACACTAACCCCACACCTAGTTTGTACGGGCGTGCAAACTTAAACACTCCACGACAGAGTGTTTCGAACTTGGTACACTAGGCATACTGGTTCACCTAATAAGATGGCGGATGAGGAGTGAGGAGATAGGAGAGGAAGTGAGGAAGGTTCATAGGATGGTGTCGGCATCCTCGCTAAGTTATATACAACTTACCATCGTCGTTGATAAACTCGTTTCCTCTTCCTTCATGCATTTCTTCTTTTTGTGCAGAAACTCGTTGACGAGCAACGTTGATTAAATTCGAAATTTTAATTTTGTTTCTTTACATTTGATTCTTTTCAATTCTGGCAAACGATTTAATAAAAAAAAACACCAATCTGCTATCCCTTCAGTCATACCCTCACTTTGGGGGATGAATTTATCAAGAGTTCACCAGGGTTTTGATAATTTTGGAGGCTTCTGAATTCCTATTAGATCTTTTGAGGAAATAGAAGATGGTTCTAGCTGTGTTTATCTCTGTAGCTATACAAGCCGTCCATGGTCTTTTGAATATGTTATGTCAGTGCCGGGATCTGGACAGAATGGATTTTCTGGGCTGCACACTTTTAATACATAATTGTTGACCTATTCATTTATACACTCCGCTCTCTCTCATTGCTATCTCCTCCAAATGGCAATTCGAAGTATTCCATGGGTTACCTTCGCCTTCTGACAACAATAGATATATATGACCGGTTTTGTGCAGTTAAGGGGGCAAGCCTGAGTTAATTAAACTTGAAAAAAATCAATTGTTTTTTTATTCCATATTTAAGTAGTAAATTTTCTTGAGAAACTGCTCCTGAAAACCGCTATTCGATATACAAGTTTGTTTCAAAGTTATAAACAAAAATTATTTATCCTAGATTTGTAGAAATTGAATTAACAATTAATCAATAATAATAGTAATAGTGGTGAACAACCATTTATGGCTCTGTAGTTTAGATTCACTCAAACAATATATTATAATATGTAATACAATTTATCATTTATTGAATTCGGATCTTAGAGTCAAATTTACTGTATTCTTATAAAAAAATCTTCGTTAATGGAGCTTTGCCCTTGAGGCAGTTTTTTTTTCTTAAATTATTTATCAACATCAAACGATTCTAAGCAAACCTTTAAATGGATCATGGCCATTGACCTCACAGCTATGAAGTATCCCACATTCAACTATGTAGCCACTATCAGGACCACCGATCTCTCCATGCGTTCACCGCAGTCGCACCACTGACGAGGAAGCGCGCGACTGGCTCTTTCGAACCACCGCTAACGCGATAAACGCTCTCGCGAATTAATGGAGAAAGAAGACTGCCCGCGCACTCATGCGTGCCACATAGGCCGCTTCGCCTTTCGGCATCGTAACACGTGGCTTTACGATCCGCGGCTGCAATCGCGTGGATTTTGTTTCCGACGCGTTCGCCGCTGCAACCACGCGCGCGCGCATTTACGGTATTGTAATGCAGGCCGACGGCCTGTCGTTTTGTCACTTAGCCGTTAGTTTCCACGTACGAGAGGTGGAGAGGAGAGCTTGTTTTACGATGAACGACGCGGCATGGATTTGATATTTCGATGCTTGCTGACGGCTACGCCGCGGGTGTTCTTTTGCGTTGTGCATGCGCGCCGTGATTCCGGGACGACAATGATGGCGCAGTGCATGGGCTTGGAAACGGTTTGCATTTACATGTCATTTAGTGATGTTGACGTGATTGTTGAACAATGGACGATACGTTACAGAACTAGATGTAAAAAAACATTATTAGTCTTCTCAGTTAAAAATTTCCGAAGAAATCTATATATTATTATTTAAATAGGAATAAGTGAAAAAAAAATTTTCTGAATTGGTTACCCATGGCCGCTTTTCAGTTCTGCTTTGTCATAGAGGAAGCTTTGTTACGCTGAAAAAAAAATTTTCAAGATAACATGCTAGAAAGATATTTCTGGGACGTTAAGATTTTAAAGTGTTTTAAATTTTGTTTAATTTGGTTGAATTTTGTTGAATTTTGTTGAATTTTGTTGAATTTTGTTGAATTTTGTTGAAAGTATTTAAAAATTCTAAATTAAATGACGAAGAGGAGTTTATCTAATTTACCAGGATCAATGTTCAAGCATTTGAATATCTGTACAGTCTCGCTGAAACTGCATTGACAAAAGGAGTAGAAGACCTCCCCTGCCGCCAGAGATCCGGATGAGTTTAACACACTAAAGTGAGTTTAATAATATCATGCTTATTTGTGTAAACTCTTTATTTGTTTGTTGTATTTTCGTTGTTGACAAGCCAATATAACTGAACCATTTATTTTTCGTTATGGTATCACCTTGTGCTAAATAACTGAAACACAAACTAGCTTTATAACTACGAAAACATTACATTTTTATCATGATTAAAAAGTTACATTGGTTTATAATTTAATTATTAATTATATCAAAATTTTTTTTACAGTGTAATTTTACAAAATTAATTTTACAGTGACTTCTCTTATGACATATTTATTATTTGATTGAAGGCTGATTTTCTTTTATAGCGATATCTGTACCAAGCCTAATCTTTTCCTATCCTTTAATAACTGTGCCGAAACCACCTCTTCCTAACATATCTTCCCTAATTATTAAGTTAATACTCAGTTTCAGGTTATTGAATGAAATTTCACCATCAACTTTATTATTATTAGGGTTTTGCAATGTCAATATCCCAAAAAATACAAAATTATCCTGCATTTAAATGGCCTATCTTTGAATTTAGCACGAAAAATTGCGTACGAATTGACTTATATTCTGATTTTTAAATTTTTTTATTAGTAAACTATTCATTTCTATTCAGTTATTGAAAATATAAAAAATAGCAAGGAATCACTAACAATCATTAACAAACGTACCAATTCAAAATTTTAGATCCGCTCTATTATTTATTGCTTTTTCTTCAAATATATATCTGATACATAGTTCTAATGAAACTTAAACATTTTCTACTACACATTTGCACGGTCAATAAAAGGAGCCAACGTAAATCGAATACGCAAGCTGTGACGAGCAAAGTGTGGAAAAACGAAACGTCCAGCGCGTTCGTTGAAGCTGGAAATCGGTGTGGGAAGTTTGGTCAGTCGAGTCGTCGTTCTCGTTGCCGCCGCGCCAAGGCGGCAGAGCTAAGGGGCACGAAAGCGAAATTCGATTTGGCCGGCTGATGCGCTCGAGCGAAGTTTGCAGAGCCGCGTTGACGAGATTAAGAGCAACGAGTTAGGGGTGCGGACGTGCATCCGAGCACCGTTCGGTTAGAAGGGAAATGAGGCGGTCTTAGCGCTTCGCGATGACTGGGTGTATTTTTTTTACTGCTAGTTTGAGGGAGTTCATTGAGTTACAAAAAGCTTGTCGATGATTTCTGGAGACGAGTTTGTAAAGATAATGTGGCATTTTTCATCAGATGATTTAAATTAATTTTGATAGAACAATCAACATTTAAATAATTAATTTCTTAGTTTAAATAATTGTTAGTAATACTTTCTTGATAACATAATTTTATATTTAAGATTATTTGATAAGTTTTCGATTGAAATTGGAGGATGCCCCCGGATATATAGTAAATAGGACGCAGAGGTGGACCTACAATAACAATGTTATTGCATAGAGCTTGTTAAAATATATAATTTAAAATAAAATTTTATCCCGCGTAATGAAGAGAAAGTTGAAATAAATCAGGGTGAAGTTTGTTAAAATATGTAGAAAAATTGAGGTTTCATGCGACATTCAGTAGTAATAAAAATTAGAAAAATAAGCCTTTTAACTATTTCCCCATTTATATGCAGGTCAATGCATGTTTACATTTGCATAGATTATATATGTCCTTTTTAGTTTTATACGTTCCTTATTGATATTTACCTGGAATACACATAAATCTCCTGCTTTAATGTTAGATATTAGATAACATTTTTTCAAAAATTACCGTAAAATTCGCGTTATTAGGGGAAGAACTGACTTTTTTGTAAAATTTTACACGTATTTTCTATAATTATTACTACGGTTATAGAAGATAGAAATAAGTAAAACAATCGGATATGACAGAAAGAAAAACTTTTTTTCAAGAAATTTATGTGAGTAACGACGTTGCAAGCTCAAGCGCTTTTTTGGTCTGACGCACTTGCGTCAATCGAATCGCCTTCCCCTCGGCTTTTCGTAGTTCTTTTTTTTATATATAGAGGGGAGAGTGGGGCACGTGTGGCACTGCAACTTTGCAATCAATTTACATTGATAATTTATTTATTTTATAAAAAAACAAAAATAAAAATAGTTCGTCAGTTCTCACGTGAGCTTTCGCAGTAGGGCGTAGAGAAAGAAAAGTAGAGACAGAGATGTAGAGACGCAGACATAGAGGCAGAGACATAGAGCCAGAGGTGTAGAGACAGACAGCTAAAGACAGAGGCGTAGAGATTGAGATATAAGGACAGACACGTAGAGACAGAGAGGTAAAGACCGAGACGTAGAGACATAGATTAGAGACAGAGAGATTAATTCACCTTAATGTCCTTCCTATGTATTAATTTATTCGCCTTACTTAATGAATAAATATTTGGACGCAAATATCGTACATTTTTGCGTTCCAGCACGTCGCCAACTTTTCTGAATTTGAATTTCGCGCCTCTATTGCTTTAATTACGCGTCAATTCGTGTCAACAGTGACTGTCAGGGAAACACTCGAGTCGCCATTTTTTCTCCAGGTTTATTTCGACCTTTCTGTTTAATTTCGATATATCGTTTGATTCAATAAGGCCCCTGGTGGGTACTCGGCGACGCGCTCCTATATCCCCTTGGGCCGGCTACTTAGGTACTGGACTGGATGCTACAGGGAGGAGGTGCGCTGCCTGGTCGTGGCGCGCGAACTAGACTCTAGCCTACGACACGTACATGGCGAGAAAATTCAAATTTAATTTTTTTGGCATTCAAATTTAATTTTTTTTTAATTTATGTATCAAGCGTCGCGGGTACTTTATAATAATTTCTAAATTATTAATTAATAATAATAATTGTTAAATAATAATATTTATTATTATTTGTGCATACAACAACTTGACTTAAGTTACTTGAGCATTCATAAACACACAAAACACTCGAAAAGTATCTGTGTTTCACTACAACACGGGAAAAACCACTAATCCGCACAAAGGTCCATGCCGGCCCATTCCTGATCGCTGGAGCATTGGCCTGACTCGCTCTCGGCTCTATACCGGGCTGCACTCCGTAGTCATTAAAAAGCAAAACATCGATTCCCTTTATTTTCTTTCTCTTTTCTTTCTATTTTTCTTTTTTTTTCTTTTTATATATTTTCGAATTTTTGTTCAATTTGATATTATAATTCTTTTTTATTCACACTATATTACAAAGCTTTTTTTAAAAAGAAGACGAGTCTTTTCATACACTGTACTAACATCCTAATAATAATAAAAAGCTTCCCCAACTTTTAGACATAATTTGACTGAAAGTATCACGTTTAAGCAATGCTTTTCGATGTACAAACTTAATCCTTTCTAAGAAGGAAAAGGGTGAAAAAATCTCTAGATTATCTGGCTAACTAAAGTCCTACTTTCAGTAGTTATATGCGAAAACTTTTATCCAGTTAGCTATTACTTCCGCCAATAATTAGTTATTTATGCATTGATGACAATTCGCAACTTGTAGTCAGTATTCACTACATCATCACTGATATTTTTTTATGTTCATTTCGATTTTTTATTCTATTTGTGAATATGACGTTTGCTTCTTTTATGAAACAATCGATTTGTTTTAACGTATAAAGCATGACAATCATCCAATGTACAATATACCGTCGTAATGCAAATACAATTGAACAATCCAGAAAAGCTCTTTAGGTATTATAAATCATTGAATTATCACGTGGTTTTAAAGGCGATTGAAAATAAAAATAAAATATAACATTCGCATATTATTATTAAATTGATCACAATCAAACTATTATTTATGTTGGCAGTTGTACACTTTCATAGTTCTACCATTTACATTGTCAAAAAATGTCCACTAATTAAGCGATTACTGTTAAATATTGATTAATCGTAATGGGCAAAGTTTAATTTACCTAATGAAGAACAGCGTAAATCCCGACATCGTCGGCGATTGAAAAAGTAGTAATTTCCGTCGTGTCTTGTAATTCAGACGGCCGATCCGGCTCGTTGACCAGCCGTTTTAAACTCCCGACGAACGCGTTCAATTCTCCTAAAGAGAAAGATAGAGGTATAGAGAGAAAGAGAAAGCTAGAGGTCTACAAGCTTTTCGAAACTTTTCACGTATTCGCTCAAGCATAAAAGTTCGTTGGTGTCAAGGTACATAAGTTCGAACAAAGCTTTCACGTTAGGGAGAGGTAAAAAAATTCCTTTTAAGCTAAGGAAAAAAGCCCTTTATTTTAGTCAGTCTAATTTATGTATTTTGCGATAAATAAATAAAATTGCATGGGACTAGAACCTTATGATTTTTCAGTTGCAAGATTCAAGAATCTTGAGTTTTCCTCTAGATTACGATATGACTCTTTAGCCATAAAAATTTATAAAAGTGTGTTTTTTGTCCGAGGATACCATTTTGTCCAAAAATTCTCTATAATTAATTAGTTTTTCAAATATTTGAAATGCGTCAATAAGAAAAAAATAGAAAATTTTGTCTTTGGAATCTACACTTTAAATTTCAGAACATGATTTTCAAATAACCATCATTTTTAGTAATAAAACTTCTTTTATACGGAAACACAACAGTGGTATGTAAAAAAGAAAATGTATAAGAGTCTGTACTTTATTCTATCGGTCACTATTTTTTTAATTTGTGAAGTTCGAACCTCCCTTGAAAGGTCTTGGTGTTGGTAGTAGGGCGCAAAAGTAATTGAACATCGTGTCAAAAAATGAATTAGTATTTAAAATATATTTGTGAAATCGACCAAGAGACCAATATAAATAGAGGGTTGATACTTCTGCAATACTAAAATAAATTATACTTCAAGTAACCAAATAAGGTCATATCTTTTTGTTGTTTATGTACTAATTAGTATTATTTTATTATTCGTCCTTTATCATTATAATAAACAAAGGCCTTACAGTTAACATAACAAATATTTATGATGCATAATGTGTAAATAGAGGAGAATGAAAGGAAATTTCCTGTAAATTTCGTCGCAAACGAGATTTTGACTGCTTTGTATGCACACGCTCTTCGTGAGCTATTTATGCATGTACAAACTACCCAGTATACAGTACATTTTGCATGAATACTTATTTGTTTATGAAGTTTAATGAAAAGCTAATTTATTTTTATATACAATGTGAAATAAATTGTGAAATAAAAATGTAATTTTACGTCAAAACAAATATTTATTTCGTGTAAAACCATAAAATCTTGTCATAATATTTAAAATAAAAATACTTTATTAGATAAAATTTCAAATTACCCATCCAATTATCCTGCCGCAATACCGAGTCACTTAATATAACGAAATAAGTATAACGTTGCAAATAAATCACGAATCCTCCGAAGAAACGCTAACTGAATAACGTCGCGGTAGCGCTACAGCAAACTTTCATAACTCGTTTCAATTAACAAGCCTAGCATGCTATTTCCGGGTAACGTCAATCACCTCTGCTCTCAATCCTCCATCACTAAACTTTTTCCTCTGCTCGCTAATAACGATACACGCGATATAGTCCGACAAAGGAGGGTCTTTTCAGGCGACACGGGCACGCAGCTCGTAAACGTCCCGAAATGAATGTAAATGATCGTTCGATGCCGCTCACGTCTTTGCCGTCGGGATTTTATCGCGAACGACGACAGGTGTCCGCGCGAGTTTGCGCGCGTACAGCGCCGATGATTCCGAGGAGTCGTTTTTACGAGTGTGTCGCGCGGAGCCTTTGAGAAAAGGGAAAGGGTCGGCGCGGGACACGCCGCGTGTGCAGTACGTGCAGCGATTGAGGGAGTTTTATACTGTTGTTGCACTGTCAGGACTGATTGCGATTTATTGTTGTATTGTCGATGTTGCTTGCTGGCGCTGTTTGAAGCGAATTAAGGTACAGGGGTTTTTATGGGCTCGCGTAAGAAGCTAGAGAATAGATGTGTGTTTCTGCGATTTCAGATAATCAATCCATCATTTTTACAGTACAAACTATAGAGAACGTAAATGTCTGCCTATGATCGGAATTTATATGGGCAGGCTTTTTCTTGAAATTTAAAATCGACACAGTACCTCTAAATATGAAACTCTTTTTATTATTTTTATATAAATTATCAAGAATTGCAAGTAAATAATCACCATAAAGGCAAATCAATTTTTATTTTTTTCTTCATTTTGTCTCTCCGTGTTTTCATTTTTCGTTAATAGCAACTCGTTCTTCCGAGACTTCACCATTCGCTATGCCACTTTTAATCCCATGCAAACAACGTACGAACAAGACCGCAAAAACGTGGCATCGTCACCATCAGAAAGGCAACTCTCATTTCCACTGTCCTCATCTCCGTCCCCTGCAACTTCTTCCTCAATGAAAAACAAGCACGCGTTCATGCAAATAGAAAAGGCCGGAGGGAGAATGGCAAAAAGCATTTCGAGCATATCCGAAAAAAGGGAGCCCCTCATTAGCCGCCACTGCGACGAAGTGCTCGCGCGATCTCTAGCAGGCCTTTTGTCAATAAATTTATTTTGGCGAGCTTCCCGGGGGGCGAGAGACTCGGCTTTTACCGTCATTGTCGCCCCCGCGCGTTCGCTGTTATTACTCTTATGTCGCTTTTTGTCACACGGTGCGGGCACACCTTTTTTGCTGCGCGCACTTTGCCGTCTTCTCTTTTTCTTCCTGCCTGACACATGTATAGCGGTATAAGTCAGCCGCGCGGGCAGTCGCGGATGGCTTTAATCTAGGCTTGCGCTGCAGACCCCTACTTGTTCTTTTTCTCTGTCGCGTGAGAATATTTTGGCTTTCGAAAGAATGGGATGGTAGGTGGTTGCATCGAATTCTCATAGTTTTTGATGGTACAATTTAGTAATTTAATCTTAATCTCTACATCTCAAGCAATTAAATAACATATTTACTATCGTTAAGAATAAATGCAATGATCTTTTTGTAAATTTCAGTTTGAAGAATTCTTACTATTCGCAAAATTAATCCTTGCTTTTCAGACATTATCGTTCTCGACATCTAAAAATGTTGTCCGCTTGAAAAGTATAAATGAGCTCGTGTCGCGACGAATTCTTGAAAGCCACCCGAACAAAAAACTGCAGCAGTCATCGCGAGCAAGAGCAGGTCACAATGAGCATTTAATATTAAGTCTCAAGTGCTTCGCTCTCTTTCTCTTCCTCCCAAGCTCGCGTTTAATAGGCCATTGTCGAGCAGCCGGAATGAATTCGGAGGGGAAAGTAAGCAGGGCTGCAAACCTCGGAGTGGCACGACGTTAATATTCTCTCCGACGCCCGCTTTTCTCTCATCATCAACTAAAACATCGCGCCATTGGATTAGTTTAGGCGACGCGAATCTCGCGTGGAGGCGGAAAGAGAGACGATACTGCGTACATATATAGACACGCAGGGAAAAGTGATTACGTGACAATTGCAACGTCGCGGTAGGTGCCGAGACTTTGATAGTTTAGCCGGTGGAACGGTAAGTTCGGTTAAGCGACTCTACGGGCGGCGGCTCTCCAGCGTGCACGGCTTTGTCCAGATTCGGCACACAATAGTGCCAATTTGACGGATAGTTTTCAGAGGGTCCGATGGGGCGCGGATGCGTTGGAAGTGGAGGGCGATTTGTGGATGCTGGGAGGAAGGAGTGTTTTGAAGTAATTTTACTTAGATAAATACTATATATATCTTGAGATATTGTTGTATGTTGTTTTCAAGTAATTTTGTTTGTAAGGCAAACAATAATACTTAATAATTTGTACAAAATATTTGAGGTCTATTTAACGTATAACTAGGAAATATTGTCAATATATACGGCATTGTCACGGAATTTCTCCCACACATTAGCTCGGTGGTAAAATACATTGACTACGCGAGATAAAATCTCGTTCACCGAAAATCAAGTTTATCAATGAAATTCGGTCAAAGTTTAAAGTATGCGATTTATCCACAGATTTTCGTACAATAAGATTTTGGATTTTCGTTAAATAAATTTTTTCGAATCAATGGAAAATAATACAATAAATAGTCGAACACACTAGAAGATCCATAGAAAACGGCCCCTATTCCAAGCCTCCGTCGAGCCTCCCATAGTAACCCTTACCACTCCATTACTCTCTTCATTCAAGCGAAGTAGTGCATCCCACGCGCACACATCTCCACTCACTCCCTTCATAAGGACTCCTATATGCACTCCGCGCCTACCGTCGAGCGCACACAGAAGAAAATCTTCAACGATCGATTTCACCCTCTCGCCCCCCCCCCCCCGTTCGCTCCGATTTAAACGCGTCGCGTTCTCATATTCCGCGCGGGACTGGCAAGTTTATACCTACCCACGTGCGCGCGCGCGAGAGAGAGAAAGAGAGAGAAATCTAGGTTAAGGAGCAGCCGTCTCGGCGAATTTACGGCGATAATATAGGTGAAAAATAGCATTTCGCTCGACTCTCTTATTATCGCGCGGCTCTCACACGTGTCCACACTCGTGTCCGTATATCGATCGCATACTCGTCGGCCGGTATTCGAGCTCCCTCGCATTCTGCCTCTCAATTTTCGCCTCGTTCGTCACGCGGTATTCGCAGACGGGGCGCAGGTATATATATATATATAGGTACGCGGTCTATAAGCAACGGCGCGGTGGCTGCACCCCGGCTTTTGCATGCGCTCGAATTTCTGAGATCGCGCGCGCCTGCGGAACGAGAGGAAGCCCTCGCGGCTGGAATCGTCTTGCCGCGGGGCGATGGGTGCGTGGTGCGCTCCTCATGCGCTACCTAGTTGGATGCCCCGAATTCTCTAGGACTATTCTCGCGAGTTAAATCGGCGAGAGAGCGTTTTTAGTATATGTTTGATCGTTTTATTTTTTTTTTAGGGAGCATTGATATATTAAAAGATAACGAAACTCTGATAGAAACGACAACAATTTTGTAGCAACGGATTCACTTGTTTTATTAGAAAAGGGGTAAAAAATCTATTTTTCGCGATCGGTAAAACGGTCATTCCTATTATAATCTTCCATATATTAGCCGATAAACGAGACTCAATTTTAATTTTGAAGAGCAGCATAATTATAAGGTATTTATTATGGCAAGAGTCAGGGATACAGAAGCAAGTGAAAAAATTATTGTTTTTGCTGCAATATTCCCGTATTTTGCTTCCTCAAAGAGGAAGCTTTGTAATGGTGAAAAAAATTTTTCAAACAAAAAATGTTTAAAAACATGTTTTAAGACTTTTGGCACAAAAAT
>JAPYZP010003940.1:0-11362 GCA_030522985.1 Torymus sinensis
ATAGGGTCACTTGTGCAGTTGGACTCACGTGCCCAGCTCGACTCAACAAACATGAAAGACTAATATACTCAAGAAACAAGAACGCAACAACGGAAACACTTACAACTGCAAAACAAATGCTAATCAGATATTGGAGATTGTGAAGTGGCATAGTTATAAGTAAATTTTGCTTCTCCCTGTAACAAAGTTACAGATAGAAAGCAAAATAATTAGATAATGACTATTTAATATTAAGTTTAGTTTTTAAGTTTTTTTGTATACCAGACCAGCGCACAGGAATTACATTCCTCTGCTGGATACTTGGAACTTACTTCTGTATGTATTTTCATGTATATTTTTCTCTGGTTATTAATAAATAAATTTCTTCCTTGAGTGTCTAAAAACAATCTTCAAAGTTTGATTAGTTCATCCGTAAATACCGAATATACTACTTAAAGGTATCTTAATTAAATTGCTTTATTTTTTTTTTAGATGATCAACTGTAAGTTTCGCCCACTCATTCTTTTTTTATACACATGATAACATTTGCCAGTATCATTTGAGGATTGGCACTGCTTTACATGCCGTTATTTGTTCTAACTCAAGTGCACCTATCAAGCCAATTTTTTACGGAAAGCATCGCCTTCTCCTCGTATAGCAGTAACAATATTTACCATGGGTCTCGCTATGCCAGCACAAAGACGTGTTGGCGCTCACTATCCCCGTGAGAGAAAGGAGAAGAGCAGCCGTGTGGCGCCTTTGCTTGAGAAATTATGAACACGTCGAGTGGCTCAAGCCTCTGGCAGGGCCCTTAAAGGTCCGAGAACGTGGATCTCGAGAGCTACGGATTAAAAGAAAGACTACCAGTTAGACGCGATGACTTGTGACTTTTGACAAGCGTTCGCGCGCAAGGCTACGCTCATTTCTCGAATTCATGACGAAATGACAAGTATAATAAGAAGAGGATAATTTTATGGGCCTCGTGGGGGTCCTGGGTGGTCTGTAAGATCCAAGAAAAGGGTTTTCATATACGAATGAGTAAGAGACGCGATAATTATCTCTAATATTCTATGTCGACCGCCTTCGTGGAACGAATTAACGATTTGGACGATTGACTGGCATTTTCCTCGTAATCCGGGTTTTGATGATTCAAAATAGCTGCTGCTGATTGCTTAATCGCTGATCATGAATTTGGGAAAATACAGCAACAATAGTCCGTTTGAAACACTATACTACAATTTCCAAAAATTAATTTTTTGCTAAACTATAAATTTTTTCTTACTGTTGTACAAAGTATTGATGATTTATGGGTAATATGTGAGCCATTATCGGTCTTATGTGGGTGAAATATGAGCAATACAATACCATGGCACCGGTGCTATACACTGGGCATAGTATGGCCAAAATATTATCAATATACGGGCTACATGTTTTTTATTGTCAATACATTAGCAGTATAATAATTATTTCGTGGCAGGCACGCCCAGATTATTAATTTATTGACAATATTGTGTGCTTATAACGTAAACATTATTATATATTACATCAGCTTAATAATTGATCAACTGTATCTATATTATTGTCTTAATATATTCACTTTTATTTGCTTTACAGTACTCGAACAATCTGAAATAATGCGTGTTCAGTCTTTTGTACTATAGAAAAACTCATAAATCACACGTATATACACGTAGCTCTTCAAGAAAGCTAATAAAAAATGAGTCAAAGTCTAAGAATCCTACAGATTAAATTACATGTATGGCAAACCATTGCATCGGAGGCTTTGAATGGCATTTGATTTTTTAGAGAAAGCATTGATATGAATATTTTCGGTGCCCTCCATGGTTTCTTGTAACTTACAGACACCATCTTAAACGATTATGATGGCTTCATGGGAATTCCTACGAGAAAGAATAAATTAAAACTCAAAGTTAAAACGAAGTCATTTCCTTAGCCGATAATAACATTTCATTAATAACACTTGGATGGCAGGAAAAACGGTAATTGAAATAATGAATCGCTTCCTATCCCTGACACGCCATCAAGAAAAGATACTTAAGATTAATCAAGACTCTTGTAATTTAATCAAAGAATTGAGTATTTTCGCTTACAAAGAGTTAAATGCCGATCATCCCAGCAAAGCGTCGATAGAAAGAGATTAAGGAGACTGAAACGTATAATTGGGAAAGCTGCGTATTAACAATTTTGCAGGTCTCGGCGAAAATGTATCCCAAAGAGAAATCGAAGCTTCAAAAGGAAGGCATCGGATTCCTCCAAAGAGAAATAACTTATATACGGATTATAAATGAAGAAGTTTACTGATAAGTTTTCTGAATGGTATGTGTTCATGTATAATTTAAGTCTTTAGAAAGCTTTACTCGTATCTGCAAGAAGCTTCTATTTGCTTTCAGAACTTTGAGAATTAATTTGCTAAAATTACCTTTCTGAGATGTTGCAACAATTTATTTAGCTAGCAAAATTAAATTTTGAAATGTGAGCTTTGTTTTCAAGAGATTAATTTCATATGATATAACAAAGAGTCTTTTTAAAATAACTTTCAACAAATATATATATACACAAAAATTGATATAAAAAACTTTTGAAACAAATAAATAACATATTTTTCATCCAATTATTAAAATTAAATCATTAAATTAATTTAAAACAAGATCTTTTATATAACTATAAGTAAATTATAATTAATTTTCAGAAATCAAAAACTGTTTTCAATGCATCTGGTTTTACTGTCTTATGCAACCTCCTTACTTTAAAATTTCAAATTTTCCCACGTCAAGTAATAAATAAATGGTTTATTATCTCTTATCCCCAATCGAAGGTAATCGTTGTTTGCTTTCCCACCTTTTTACCCCATTTATGTTTATACAAAAAGCTTATTTGAAACAGACATCAGGCAACAGATGTTCCCCGAATTTCCAGGTCTAAGCTGGCAGGGGCGCACACTTGCGTGCGGGACTCGACCTCGTTGGCTCGAGCGGACAAGGAGGAGGTGAGAAATCGTATTAGTCACTCAAATTGGTTGAAAACGGTAATAGCCAACCGTTCCCGAAGTGCAAGTTACGAGGCATGGAACCCCGGAATTTCGGCAATTTCTAAACGATTGAGGCTAACTTAACGCTAGCCTACTTAGGAGCGTTGAATCATTTGATGTTTTGAATACTACTTTAAAAACTACTTAAATTAATAAAATTTATTGTCGTTTCATGACAGCTTCACGGAAAGTATACTATACTAACTATTATTTAAGTTAGAGTACTTCCATTTAATTCTGGTATGACGATTCAAGTCGAAATTAGTCAAAAAAGTAAAAAAGTAAAATGTAGATGAATTTTGATCTAAGATGTTGATTATTGGAATTAAAAATAAATTTTGTCCTCAATAAAAACTTTAAAAAAAATTTAGATTATTAATAATAATTGATATATTACCCTTTTTGCAAATAAAACATAACTTGTAATTTGACGTACATTTTAAATTAATAATACGTTTTAATATATAATCAAATATTATTATATAATTCTTAACATAAAATTCTTGTGATAATATTAATAATACTTAGTGATCTAATCTAAATTCATTTTCCTATGTAACTACATAACTTTATAAATTTTAGTTCAAATACTTCAAATATTATGTTACAATTATCACGTAAAATAATAATAACTTTGTATCGGTAATAGAAATTCTTATGGAGATGATTAGAAAAATTAAGAAATATCTACAACGATAAATTGCAATGATAAAAAGTGTAGTTTAAAATTTTTTATGAAACCGAATTTAAAAAAACAAATATAAAGTCATGTTTTTCATTAAAAAAATCAATTACAAACTTGCCAATTTAGTTTCACGCAACAATAGTAATATTAATTAATCAAAAAAAAAATAAATTATAAAGAAGGAAATAACTAGATTCGGTCATCAACGATCAAACTTTTGAATTTTGACGTAAAAAACACTGAAAATATCAATGATAATCACGAATCCCGTATGAAAAAATGAAACATAAACAAAGGGTTCAAGCAATCTGCATAAAACAAAATACGTCGGGGCGCCGAATTGTAAATAATAATAACAAGGACGATGGTGAAAAAAGAAGAGCGAAATCATTACTCAAATTCGCGAGAGCTCTTTTCGGAAATTACCCCCGCTTACACTCGCAGTCACGACTTTCGGTTGTGTGTGTCCCGTGGCGCGCGTGGGGAGAGGCCGGGACTCCCTCATTCGGGGAGAAGTGTACCTACCCCGCCACCGGCTACCTCCCCTTAGCAAATTGCCGGTGTAGGCTCGCGTACCCGGTAGAGGAAAAGAGGCTCTGGCGTAGGGCGCACTAGCTGCAACATTTGCTAAGCGGCGAGCTTGGGGGTGAGCAGTAAATCGATTTGCGCGTCAGCCAATGAGAGGCGCAAGTGGCACTCTCTCATTGGCCCGGCCTCCCCTCTCTTCCTCGTCAGGCCACGCCCACCGTAGCTATAATGGGAGAGAAAGAGAGTGAGGAGCGCGGCAGACGGGGGCCCCCGCATGCTGCTGCCACCACTACCACCACCACCTCCACTCTGTTGCTGCTTTGACTGTTTGTGCGCTGCCCAAAAATACCACCGGGTACAGGTTCATACAACCAAGTCTCATCGGGGCTTAAAGTTTTTAATGTACGACTACTATGCAAATCAATGCAAAAATTAAAACTTGCTAAAATGATTTTACTGGAATAATAACTTTTTTATGAATGGTAAAATTAGATTCTTTATAATTAATGATTATAAAAATTGATGAATTTTATTTTATTAAATTACATCTTGAATAACTTTAAAAAGTAAATGTGTCATATTTGTTATGTGTTATTATTTTATTTTTAAATAGTTTCCTTCTCAACTAATTTTTATAGTCATTTATATGTAATGCAAATTTTGATAATTTTTTGTATATACTTTCTAAATCAAATATTTTCAGGAATGAAGTTTATGTCATATAAAAAACGATTCCAACTTTGAATAAAAAGGTAATTATAATTATCACTTTTATGTTTTCCAATTACATATTTATTAAAATTTTATTTATTGTGTATACCATGCATGTACACACTTTTAGTAGATTAAAAATATTTTACCAGGTATATATTAAATGTTTCATGTATATATAATAAAAGTACTGACGATAAATGCCTTTCAGATCATCCCATCCCATACACGATATATTATTTGGGTAAATAAGTAATTAGTATCCTTGTGCACGGGCGCAAGGAAACAAAATATATTTAATTTAATCAAATATAAAAAATAAAGTTTTTCATAATATGAAATTTTTGAAAGTTTAGTACTTTTTATCGTTATTATTGCTGCTATAGCGTAATATCTAATAAATTTCTATATTTAGATTTGCTTTTTTAATTAATTTTTCATTCTATTTTTGTTTTTTTTTTATGCAAAAATATTAATAAATCTTAGTTTGATTTAAAAATGTTCATTATTTTTCTATCACTTTCTTGTGGTATTCCAATACATCATTTTTTATAGTCATATTATACTAATATTTAAGGTATAATTGCAATTAAAAAAAAAATTCTTAAAAAAAGATTCATAATAATTTTAAATTCAATCATTCAAAAATTTGTTAAGTGAATCCTCTCTTAAAATAGTTATGGTCAGAAAGTAAATACTAAAGATCGCCAAGATAGAACGATTGGAACGATTTTACTTTAATCCCTGATTGGCATGGAGAGGTGTGATTGACTAAAAATAATTTTACAAATATATATATATATATATGTTTTAACTTAAAAATTATAAAATATTTTAAAATATTTTTTTTGAAATTAGTATCATGTTCATTAAAATATAAGAAGTTAATACTTTTCAATAGGTCAAAAATGGCTAGAATAAAGCGCCTGAAACATGTGTGGATCTATCTACTTTTACACAATTTTAATTAAAAAACCTAAAATAAATTTTAAATAATTATTATAATTGATTTTATTTAAAGTATTCAATCATTTTTATTGTCTATACAAACATAATTATTATTCATTATTATGATTAAAGAACTCCCAAAAATATAAAATATATGGAGTACAAGACAAATAATACATGAGTTGATTCCATAATGGCCATTTTTTCATGAAAATGTATATTAATTTTTCACTAATTTTTAAACAATCATACAAACAAATTTCTTCTGTACTCAACGTACGCAATCCTCCAATAGTATACAAGCTTGTGAGATATCGTAGGGCCCATCGACGCATCGTCATTTTTGGTCGTTGTCCGGCGAAAATAAAAAGGAAGGACGCCCCGCGATTTGTACAGTTTCCTAGCTTTAACTAACTTCTTGCCGGGGAGGCGTGTGCGCATCATCTCACACGCTCGCGAACGAGAAACCATCAATGGCTCCCTTCGAAGAAGGGGGGAAGGGGAAAGCGGCGCAAGCGGGAAGGGATCGGCAAAGGCGTGTCGCGAGGCATTTAGCGAGCCCACCTTCTCTCCCACCTTCACGCCGGGCTTCTTAACTAGGGCTATGGGCCCTGGCGGCCGTCTCGGTGTGAAAAAAACCGACCAATCCGGCGATGCGAGACGGCCACTGTCGCGGAGGCTGCCGCCTGTGTAAAGTAGGCGCGACGCGAGCGCCTCGGCGGGGCTCTCGCGCGCCTGTGTATGTGCGCGCTCTCCTGTGGTAGGGGGAGTACTCCGGGCCGAAGGGGTGGGACAAAGGCGGAGGGGAGGCTCACCCCCCTCCTCGCAACCTCGCTCACCCCGCCCCACTACCACCCGGGGCGACAACGCCTTTTTGTCGCCCGCTTCTTTTCGGCCTTCTCTCTCGCTCGCTCGCTCGCTCGCTTACGCGTGCGCGCAGAAGACTGTTCCGGGGATTCCCCGCTTCACGCTAGTGGGAGAGAGCGCGCGCTGGATGAGAGAGCCACCCCATCGTGGCGCGACAGCACTACGCCCGTTCAGTTGCACACGGCCGCGACTACGACACGGACACGCGACACGCCACATTTTTCATCGCATCCCTCGGCGACGGCTGGAGAGGCCTATGTGTATACACACACGTCTGCACACGCGTTGAGCCGTCTTCCGCACGACCCTTATCTCAGTTTCGTCTTATCGTCGACGTGTCTGTGTCATTCTTGTACTCGTCATGGCAAGGAATCAGTAACTCCTGTGAACTCTTGTTAATAGTAATATATTTATGAATTATTTCATTGGAGTCGTGGACTTGTACTGTTGGACAACGAGATATTTACTAACAAAGTGACTGAACTTTTTGTTTTTATTTTTCCGGATTTCTCGGCAGTTGTGATACATGTAAACATTAGCGAACAGTCCGTGCCCTATACTCGATATAAAAGAATAAAGAAGGAGAGGAACGAGCAACTTTACAGCAAAAGGAATTCGTCGAATCGGTCTCTCGGACTTCCGTGTCGAGCGTCCAAAGGTTTTTTACGCTAAACGTACACACACGCACACACACACACACTTAGTCGCGCGTGCAAGCAAACGGGAAGAATAGAAGGAGTGGAGGATAAAAAAGCAAGTAGCGGAGTGCGCGGGCCCTGAAACACGAAACCTTGCGAGCCCCGTACAAAAGAATTCCAAGCGTCGCGCCTAACACCCAGCAGTGAATTTCAGTTCTGTGCTCGCTTCTAATCACCAGCTGAAAGCCTGTGTGCCCGATCGACGCAGACTAAGGAGAAGAAAGCAACAAGATGGAAAAAGGGGTTCATTCATCCCTTCTAGTCGTGTCCGTCTAACTTTGCTTCGCCAAAACTAGTAGAGAGTGACATTTTTTAGTCAGTAAGACAGTTGTAGTTTCGCGTGCTAATATAGCAAGAAAGTTCAAAGTGAAATTGACGGCCAATTATTAAGTGACTAAAGGGAAGAGTTGGCAAAAATTATAGCGATTTTAGTACTCTCAATAGTTCAGCATACGTCAGTTTAAAAGGAAAAGAAACAAGTTCAATAAAATACATAACCAAGCAGTATGGAAGGGTAATAAGGTTGCCGTCGCTAGACGTACGTTCCCTTCATTTGCCGTCGGACCGCAAACGGTGCGTATTCCAGAGTAGATCTCAGTATTAGTGCTTTGACAACTCTATTATCTACTTTGTTTTTTTCGAAAGAACAGTTCTAACCTACAAAATCATGGAGATTTACGAAAATACTTAATCAAAACAAAAGTGGCGTCGTTAAACACCGCAGAAGAATAATCCAATTAGCACGTTTCCATCATAAATCTCATCGAGCAGGAACAGAATCAACGACATATTTGCCAAACAACGAAAAACAATCCCGTGAACATTGTCAGAAAAGAGTGCAAATCTATCCGACGGACAGCGTATAGCAGCCGTGATCCGCCTATGCTTCTGCCCGGATCACCGAGCAATTAAGCCACTCGCTATAGTTCAACTGCAGGCGTCCGTCGGCAACTCGACATCGCCGGATCTTTAAATTGTAGCCAACGAAGTATTAGTTCTCGTTGGAGAACGGACGAGCACAACGAAATCACCTGACGATACTCAGCAAGTTCCTATCATAGTTCATCCCGAGGACTCGGACAGCCGCGTGCAACGAAAGCCAACGAGGTCCTAAGGTACACGAGCACCCCAGTCACCTCCAAGTAGAAAAATCTCGTATAGAGCACATTCGCAAGTGAATTTAAAGGAAGAGAGGCAGACGACAAGGGCGAGGGGTCGTCCGCTAGAAGCGAGCGAGCGCAGTAGACAAGATTGTACCCTCGCGGGTGGTAAATTCCGAAAAAACGACAATCCTGAATCAAAGCGTGGACGTCGTCGACCTGAGCGGAGGATGCAGGCCTGAGGCACGTAGTAGCGTCGTCGTCGCGTCTCTCCAGCAGTCGCGCGCGAACGCGAAGATGCCGCAGCGCTCGCCCTTCGCCATCCAGGAGCTGCTCGGGCTGAATGGGGCCGGCAACCCCATCGGCGGTGGCGGCTCCGGTGGCGGCAACAACAACAACAACAACAACAATAACAACAACAACGAGCGCGGCTCGCCCCAGAGTTCGCCGCCGGCCGGCGTCTCGGCCGTCTCCTACGCGCCCACGGCGCCCCATCACAAGCTCTGGGACTACATGGCGCCGCTGACGAATCACCTGGGGAACCTGGGCAACCTCACGGCCTCGCGGATGGCCTACCTGAACGCCCAGGCGGCCGTGGCCGCGGCGTTTCTCCCGCCGCCGCATCATCCTCACCCGGCGCACCACGTGGCCCACCACCAGGTTCACCAGCCAGGCCAGCTGGGCGGTCAATCGCCGGGGACTCTGGGCGTGCATCCGGCGGCGCACGCGCAACACATGCTGCCTGGCTCCGGGGTGTCGGCCAATCACCATCAGAACAGTCCCACCCAGCACAGCTCGCCCCACGGTAAGACTTTTTCTCAAGCATTATTCAACTTTTAAGCAATCTTTTAAGCACTCTTCTGAACGTAAAAAGAAACGAAAAAGCCCTCGCCGGAGCCAACAATAATACTTGCAGAGGCTTTTTTTCTATTTTTTACTCAACTTTTTCGTTGAATTTATTTCTTCTTTTGTCAGCCAGTTGTCCATTTTTTGTGCAAATTATTCCGCGTAAAACACTTGAAAGAAAGCTCCATAATACTATTATATTAAGATAAAGAAACAGTGCCAGAGTCTGTAATGACTACAACATCCCTTTAACTGAATTCAATATATAGATATATATTTAGTCTAATGTATCACCTAATTAATTCATTATAATAATAAAATGTCAGTTATTACTTTGACAATCTTAAAATCTTAAAGGATGATGTAAATTACAGTTTGCATCGTGAAGCAGCCTTATTCGGTAAAAATCTAATGTTTATACAGCTCAGTTTATTAAAAATTGTTCGCCACCATAAATTAATTATTTTATGTCGAATACGTTATTTAAAATGTGAAACCATAAATTTGTTGTGCTGTATAAACTTTATATTAGGAATTGTTTTCATATATTGTACAGAATACTTACACTAGAATTATAATTTTCTTTGTGACAACATGAATAAAAAAATTTCGATATACCAATTTCTGAATTGGTACAAGTAGTTCAATGATATTCTGCTTAGAGGGCAGCACTCCATATTATGTGGACTCTTCTTCGAGATTTCAGCAGATCAATGGCTCTGAAGTTTGCATTGTTGGAATGCAGCGTAATAATATTTTACAATTAATTAATGTTATTGTAAATATTGTTATTATAAATATTACAAAAATAATATTAATTAGTATAAGATTAAAATAAAACCAATTACTTTTTTGATTTCGTTACACTCCAACGTTGCAAGCTCTTGAGACCCATGCAGATGAATAATAATAATGATCTATAGCAAATTATGTATTATATTATTTATTAGCAATGAATGAATTTTTAATGATGATTATCTGAAAATGGGTTTATACTATTTATTGGTCTTGATACAATACTTTTATTTAATTAACTTTGATTGTATCTACAAATACATATATATTATCCTCTTGTGAAGCTGACAGCAAGCAAGAATCAGCCAAGAAACATTATCATTCCCAATCGACTAGAGCCGAGTGCTCCGCCATCAACAATGAAATTACGAAGCAATTGTCTCGAATATTTACACCGCCAACAAGCGCATTCTCATGACGAGAAATTCGGTCCAGGAAATCACAAGAGACAAATAACAATATCAGCTGCATACAAATGTACATTGACGGCAGTGCTTGTCCGTGCTGATTTACGCTCGCCAAGCGACGATCGGTTCGATACCCCCTTAACACACTCTATATATACATCCTCCCTCAGATGCGCGAGCGCGAAGTCGATATCCGCCGATGATACCATTAAGACGTCAGTCGCGTCTTGGCCTAGTCGCCAGGTAAATTAATAGGCGTATCGGAGCCCTACGGGCGCGAAACAAGCACTTAACGTGCCTCGCTCTATCTCGCACAGCGCCAGGAGCCGCAGCAACCCAACGTAACGGAGAGCCACTCAAGATCGAGTTACCGAAAATCGATACACCTTTGTGTGTCGCTCGCTCGCGCGCGCCCGTTTCGCGTGTAGCTGAGTATTCAGAGAGAAAGAGAGGGAGAGAGAGAGAGAGAGAGAGAGAAAGGTTTCTTACTTCGAGATTTTTCGGAAGAAATACTCGAAGGAGAGAAAGCGGAGAGAAGGAGAGCTATAGCGTTTTACACAAGAGCAGTTGCGCCAGTACTTTGCCTATCGGCCACTTGTCAACTTATACGCCCTTTTTCTACTTTTTCAGGCAAAATAGATCTCTCATGAGTGTTATTTTATTTCAATAGTCAGATTTGAGCAAAAGATTATACTATCCCTTATCCATAATATCAAAATGCTACGAAAGATGTTTCTTTTTTTAGCAAT